>VDFB02141049.1:0-133445 GCA_007258455.2 Sequoia sempervirens | reverse complement strand
TCACTAGCTATTGTGAGGTGACTTAACACACTTTTTTGTGAATTATCATTCTCTTGGTACATAAAGGCATTCAATGCATAATGAATTCAAAATAAGGACAATAAGGACACATATTTACAACACAATTTATCTTCCAAGAGATAAATAATCATAATTTGCATTAGAATCTAAAAGGCCATATTCACAACTATGCATCTTGTCTTTGAAAATTCACTCAAAGCTACAAAGATAGTCTATTCATGGGTGGACTTAAGAGAACTTGATCCTAGTGATATGACAATCTTCCTTAAGTTATTTGTGAACACCATAGTTCTTACAAGTTTTAAGAAGTTCATATTCTATTAGTTCAGATCTATGTGTCATAAATCAAATCTTTACAAAAAATAAGATCCATGACATTTGGGATCAAAATTGTAGTGCTTGCGATTGATCCTCGAAATTATGGGGGGTGGCTTAGTTAAGTTTCATTATTCTACTTGCAACACATATGAGAAATTTAATTCATAATGATCAAAATAGTAGACAACTATCTATTATACTATTGACCGTCATATTTCTATTTCTATTTATTTTTAAATTTCAAAATTCTATTATATTTTGCTATATTATTTGGTTCTTCAATTAACATTCACTTCTCACGTTTTACAAAGCCTATGATTTGTTCCATTATTCTTATGCAAATTCAAGTGCGAGCAAACAAAGTTGCACTTGAGGTGGTGCATATACTAGTGCTTTTAAATCACTCAAGTAACACCCTATGTACAATTGCTAGAGTCCCATTGACTCTTGTTTCTAACAAGGGCCACTCTCTTCCCTATTAACATTGACATGGATGCAATCAAAATAGTTGGTTAGGTCACGACTCTCAATCACATGCTTCTCAACCCCCTCGAAGAAGAGTTCAAGATCAATCTACTCACAAGTAGTTTACCCCTCGTGTTCACCTTCACCACATTCTCAACCTCATGATTGAAAGGGTTAGGGTAGGCAAACTTTGGCAAGTTCCCTAGCCTTGCATTTGGCCATTTCTTTTATTCATGATAGTTAATCATCTACAAAGGAAGAAAATCAAGAGTGTGTGATTATTGGTCAAGAGCCTATACTTGATGGCATGGGCATTGTTGATGAACAGGGAAAATTGGATGATCATGGCCCTTGTCTACCCCTAGCAATATACCTCTCCCCGCTTCACAACTTTATTTAATCCCTTTTGATGTGTCAATTCAGCGTTCACCCCATTGAAACTTTAAGATGTGACTTCTTCCACACACCTTTTTTTAATGTATAATATATGTTTTGATACAAGAAAAGATAAAATGATTATTCATTAAATAAAATTGGTACATAATATTTACAACTCTAAATTAAATTAATTAATCAATATTTCTATTAAACCTAATTTTATAAAAGGGAATTCAAATCCTGCAAGGTACAAGATATGTATGCCTCGTATTAGAAACATAGTTAGATGCCTTCTGAAAGTACGGAACAGTCTCGTATACGATAAGCCATCTGTAAACCCAAAAAACATAATTAGATGCCTTCTGAAAGTACGAAACAGTCTCATATACTATGAATTATCTGTAAACCCAAAATCATCTGTAAACCCAAAAACTGATAGCCGATATCATAGACTATGAAAGGACTCCAATTCCTCAGCTGTACTAAATGTGATGTCAAAGATTAGAACGAATACCAAACGAGAGGTGCTGTTTGCAGCACCATCGCTGTTGGAATCTCCTAAAAGCAGACCCCTCTCCATCACGAAGATGGACCGAAAGGGGAATGCTACTGTTAAAAAATCTTTATATACGTAATGAAATGGGAAAAGAATACTACGTTGAAAGGTACGTGTATAAAATAGCCAAATTGTTGCCAGTTCCGAGATACATCGAATAGTTTGACAGGCATGAACCAATAAAGTTCTCAAAAGAAAAACAATGTTGTTATTGTCTTTTACCATGATTCTAATTACTTAGGTAGGAAGCATAAAGCCTCCTGCGTGTTATTATATTCACGGAAAACCTGTTTGTTTTTTCCTTTGGAGTGCTGCAAAACATGTTCACACGAACTGCTTTTCTGGCACAAGAAGACGGCAACGCAAGTTGCTCTATTTAACCTGGAGTTATGATTGTACGTAATGACATACTTCGCCACAGAGAGTGGGTGGGTGGCCCGTCAGACTTCATTGGACCAAAAATATGACTTGATAGAAGCACCTTGGAATCCCAAGAGCTACCTACCATCCAAATAGTATATTGGACAAAATTATTGTACTTCAACTCAGCTGGAAGATAAAGAGAACTGTTCATACAATCTAAGATTATATATTTAGAATTTCGTGAAGATCGAGACACAGTGAGTAAAAAGTTTGTACAATAAATGTCATGTAAGGCCTATCAGAGCTTGTTTACTTGTTTGGGAGAGTGTATTTATTTTTGGATGAGCAAGGTTATCTTGTATTATTTTATAAAAGATAATATATACTATTATATTTTAAAAGGTGGGTAGAATGAAATCATATTTCAACTTAAGGTGACTCTTTGATTTTATATCTTTTTAAAAGAAAATAAAGTTTTCTTTAGGTTAATTTGAATACAATTGATTACATATAAAATAATCTAGATTAAAAATAAAGTTTTCTTTAGGTTAATTTGAATACAATTGATTACGTATAAAATAATCTAGATTAATAAATAGATGATAGTTGAGATTGGTAAATCTAATAATTTGTAACAATTATTTTAAGAAAGTAAATGTAAAGAAGGATAATGTCACTTACCTTGGTGATGGATGATTTTATTGTAACATTGATTTGGATATCTTAGAGCTAGAATAGGTCATCTTTGGTAGTGAAATGTAATGAAATGCATTGGGCCTTTGGGTTATACCTTTTCTTTGTCTAGGGTTCAGTTTGATACTCTAGGTCAAATTTTCAATCTTGAATACATCCTTTGCCTTTGGATTTGACCCTACATAATACACAATTTACTTAAATAACTTGTTGGATCGATCTTTGCCTACTTTGCTCCTTTCGAATATCTAACAAATTGGTGATATTTAAAAATACCTTGAAAGTGCTAGCATTGTCATAAGGAGATAAGTTCTTTGAGGTCAACCCCTAGAAATCTATACAAAAAGATTGAAGATAGCAAGTAAGGGCCCTAGAATTATTTCTGCACATTCTTTGCTCATTTCAATGCATTAATCAAAGTGGGTCACTTTTAATTGCTCCTTTAGAGCTCTAGGATGCTTGAAAATGAGAGATTCCTTAATGTTTTGAATGAATGCATTGAATGTCTTTAAATACTTGCATAGCATCAAATTGCACCAAATGTGTACTTAGTCAATTCAAGGTAGGAAAATAAAGGGGGTGGTCAACCAAATTTATATTTTGAATTTTGAAAAGGATGAGTTCAAGGATATGACCATAAGGTTAACCGTTAAATCATAGAAACGACCTTGGATAATGAAATGATTAGCCTAAGAGGTTAACATCTATATAGAAATAGTTGTACAAATAAATGTGTAGATAAGGAAAATGTATCAAAGTATGCGTGTGTAAATGTATGGTCAGGGATAGGTGTGTAGGAACATGTATTTATTTTGTTGATTATAGGTTAGGGAAATGAGCCAAACTTTACACAAGATCGTGCCATTTGTCAATATGAACATGTATCAAGATATTTTATCAAAATGAGTACAAAACTAAAATGAGAAATAACATAGGTATGCAAATTTCATTACTATTTCCCCCCCACTTTGAGGTGAATTTAAATCCTAAAATGATCATTCATCTCAAAGTAATTAGCACT
The DNA here is from genome assembly GCA_007258455.2 of Sequoia sempervirens. NCBI lineage: Eukaryota > Viridiplantae > Streptophyta > Pinopsida > Cupressales > Cupressaceae > Sequoia > Sequoia sempervirens. The sequence goes on along the minus strand of VDFB02141049.1, from coordinate 129,630 downwards.
CACAAACATGCATGTAAAGTATATATTCAAACATCAAGGGACACAAAATAGGATTTCATGTAAAGTAATGGACCATGTTTAAGGTGTAATCATGTAAGTGTGTCTTAAATAGTATGCACTCTCTATAAGAACTTGTAAAACAAGGAAAAATATGTATAAATTTTATCTTGCAAGTGAGAATAAAGTATGAAATAGGAGCTTTCCAATTATCTAGGAAATAGAAATAATAGGAAATGAGTAAAGAGAAATTCCTAATCAAAAAATGATAATGGTGTGTTTAGCATGGTAGCCATGAGAGGATAAGGTGCATGAAGCACAAGGCATGTCATGTGATAATGCTCTTTGGTCATGGTATGAGTCTCCATAACCCCCTATCACTAACTCAAAGCTAAATATAGGAATATTAGTGATAACTTACACCCCTTCAATTGGTTGTATCCATAGGTTCAATGAATTGGAGGAGAGAAAAATATACATGAAAGTAAATATAATCTATAAATAAACATGTAATTGTGTAAATTAATAGAGATAATGAATACATTATGGAATAAGCATGTGTAACATCTAGAATAAAAAGGCATGATGATCATATATGTATTAGAGATAGTATCAAGGAAGTAAGGTTTCCCCTAGCATGGACAATATAAAATGGTGATGTCAAAGACACAATTGTAAGTATAAGGCACTAGAGTGGTATATGCCCCCAATGTGGTGTCCAAGAGCATGAACTACACAATAGTGTAGGTAAGATTATAAATCCCTAGTTGATATATGTAGGAACAAGGTAATGTGTGTGGGAAGGAGTGCCCTCAATGTATAAGGAACATATGTTAAGTATATAACTACGAAAGCCTAGGATGTGATAATGAGGAACACATAATGCCTCAAATGTAAAGATGTATGATAAGGTTGAATATTATGAGGTAAGGCATGAAGGTACTAGAGTAAAGACAACTCTAAAAGTATGATATGGAAATGTAGGATCAAATTGTAGTCTTTAGAAGCATGATATAACAAGATAGCAACAATAATTAACTCTAGGAGTGTGATGGTAAGAAACATGATGTATCTATATAGTTTCATTGTAGAGACTCAACGAAAGTGAATCAATATAGACAATGGTAAGATGTAAGCCTCATGGTAAATTAGATACCATGGATATGATAGGAAACATAAGAGATATAGGTAAATCATAATAAACATTAAAATATGGAATACGTATAAAAAGAAATAAGATTAAGGCGATCTAGAACACAAATGAACAAATTCAAATAATCTAGACTCATGGCCCCTTTTCTAGGTTAGAGATAATTTCATTCCAAATAAACTAGAATATTTTTCTAGATAATTTCAAATAATTTAGACTCATTCTTCATAATGTAATCTTGGAATGTTACTTTAATATGAAAAAAATTAGATTAATATTACAAAAAAATTATATAATTTTGCTTTACTCCCCACAAACTAGACTTATTCCAAAAAGTGTTAGTTTATAAAGTGTTGAACAAATGTTTTCATTGATGTCAAAGGAGTAATGTCAAGGAGTAGTGTCCTTGATGACATGTAGTGCTCATTGATGTCTAAGGAGTAATGTCAGTTGTACATTGAGAATTAAATGTAATTGTACTTGAATTATCATTATCAATACATTTTTAGTACAATGAAGGATGACTAACTGTAGTATGCTTGTAATATCAAGCTTGCATCTATTCATGTTGATAGAAATGCTCAGATCTTTGTATTATGGATTGATGTCTCTAGTAGGTTGGTGCCTAAAAGTACAATTGGGGATTGGTGTCTCTGACAGGTTGATGCCTACTTCATTTGTAAATTCCCTTATTATATTCCTGCTCTGTGAGGCTAGATTTGGACAGTAGCTCCAAGCAACTCTTCTCACTGTGGTTTTTCCCATTCCAAGGTTCCACATATATTTGATGCCCATTGTGTGAATATGTGCATATGTAATTGATTGGTTGATAGTAATTGTTTGGATTTATGTTTCATGTTTGGATAGACATGTTGAGTTAAAGAGAATAGATTTGATCTACTGATTCACCACCCCCACCCCCACCCCACCCCACCCCTCTCCCCCCACTCTCAATAGATTGTGTTCCCTACATAACGATATTTCAAATGTTTTGAGTATTATCCACAATATTTGACTTATAATAGTATTAACAAATATGATTATGTCTTAATTAACACTTTTGAGATCTTATTTTTTTGAAACTTCTTATTAATGTAGTCTTTTTATTCCACGCAATTCAAACTTACTATAATAATAAGTTATTTTTTTAAAACTCATATATATGCCAATTATATGCAACATGATAGATTAATTTATGAAAAAAATTAAAATAATTTTACTTTATTATTTACAAACTAGACTTATTCTTAAAAAATATTAGTTTGTAAAGAAATTTACAATATTTTTTTATGTATTATCCATAATATTTGGCTTAAAATAGTATTAGAAAATATTATTATGTTTGGATTAACACTTTTGAGATCTTTATTTTTGGAGAATTTCTTCTCAATTTAATCTTTTTTATTCTATACAATTCAAACTTACTATAAATGGTAAGTTAATTTTTTGAAAGTGTTGAATAAAAAGGTGTGTGGTATGTCATATATTTATTTTAAACAATGAATTATAGACATGGGATTTTCTCCCTTTATATTAAATTAAATAAAGTTTACATTATGTATCACCCTCAATAATCTATAGGGACTCATAGTGCAAATACACATCACAATGCATCCAACATTCAACACCAATTCATATGGTATTTTTATTTATAAATGTAAATTAGAGGTTTTCTCTCATTTTTATCAAATATCAAGAACATTACATCCATTTAAACCATGAATAATAGTGAGAAATATATTCATATACCTATGACTATTTTAGTCTTGAATGCTCATACAATTATATTTCTTATTTCTTCATGTTTGCTTGAACTCGTGTTATAAGGAGAGGTTATACATCCATTGTGGGTTGAATAATTTTGGAGAAGATAATGAAGAGCTCTATACACAAACTTTATTTGCACATATTTCTCAATGGGAAAGAGTGAACCTCTACATCTTAGCTATTCCCATAATGTTGATAAGCCATCTCCCATAAGTCCTTGTTTTTCTAAATGAAAGATTAATAAATGTATAAGGTATGTTGGAAATCTACATTATTGTGAACAAAACATTAATGTATTCCCCCTAATTTCTAGTTTATATTGGTAAATCTCTTATTTTTCTATCAAAATTTGAAATAAATGCATCACCAATTTGACAACATGAAAAACAAATGCATAATATTTATTGTATATCAAATCTCCCTATCAACATTACCTCTCATTTCATTTATTTCATAAGACTTCTAAAAATTGATTTATTTGTTGTATAACCTCATCAAAACTAGTATATATAATGGAGGAGACAAGCATGCAAGGTAAAACAGTAAACATCATACTTGAATTAGATATTTTTATAGTAATCAAATATTTGGCTAAAAAAATCATATTGATAATTTTTTGCCTACTTTTAAACTACATTTTGATTGTCTTTGCATGCTTACGACGCAATCTTACATCCTAATGATTCGTCAATATATCACTCTAGGGATATATTCATGCATATTTAATAATTGCTTTAAGTTTTAGAATAATTTTTGACTCAATATTCATATGAAAGCAATTTGATCAAGTCACAACATTATATTTTGTTAAGATATGTAATAATCTACCTAGGAGCAAAAAAAAACATAACAATGACACATATTTTAATGAAAACAAGAAAGATAAATATTTTAGCATTCTAATATGTGAAATCCATTAGATGTGAGAGATGTAATGAAATATCTATAATATATAGACTTTGGGTGAACAAATTAAAATATGAGTTTCCTAAAGGAGTTGGGTTAGCCATAAGTAAATAAGTGGTGTACTTAATATGAGTGTTTACGTCAAGTGAACTCAACTTGAAGATCAAGTGAGCTCGACTTGATGCGAAGAACTCATTATTTCTAAATCTACCTAAGTAAATAAAACTAATTACCCAAGAAATATTTAATGCAATGTTCAATAATTAATTGACACCAATGCCCCCATTAAGAGCAACTAAGGTAAAAAAATATGGTTCCCAAAAATATAAGTCATGAACTAGGTACTCATGTACAATATTGAAAAAATGAATATACAAGAGAGAGTACCCCCACAAAGATATGGAGGAAGAGAGAAAGATTAGATAGTCCCCTAGAAGTGATAGTGTCTTACACTATGAAAATAGTTCAAAGATGAACATATATTCTCTATGTGAAGGGTTTGGTAAATATATAAAAGCCCTTCTTTGATGTGGGACACTACTAAAGATCTATGATATGATCCTAGATAAGATCTCTAATTTAGCAATATGGATCTCAATTGTTGATGGTGAGACAGATTGTTTTATATTATAATAACACTTTAATTATTATAATAGATGATTAGTAGTAGTTAATAGGTGATACCAAAATCTATTGAGATGTGATGAAACTAAATTTCCTTTGTAGAAACATTCACAACCTTCCTATACTCTTACTTTGTAGATGAAAGAGTAATAACATTTTTTTTTTTGCTTTACCAACAAAAAATACTAACTTTTTGGTGATAGATGTAGGCTAATGTGGATTTGATATCCTCAAAACCATTAGCCTATTAGAATATCTATATCCCATAAATATTGTATCCCAACTTGTTGCATAGTGTATCCACTATAAATATGTTCCTTGTACATAATGCAATTTATAATTGGCATCTTTTCAATGAAGCTCATGAGGTACTTACATAAAGTGGGAGAGCATGCCAACATTGTAGGAACTGTCAGGATGAATGTGTGTGATGTATATGAGACTCTCCATAATTTTTCATATAATTTAGCATCAATAAGAGGAGTCAAACAATGAGCTCCCAACTTGATTCTTGATATAAAGGGAGTCAATCTAGGCTTACAATCAACTATATAAAATTTTGAAGTAGATTATTCAAGAGCATGCATGGGTTCATAAATACTTATCTTAGAATTAATCTAAGTGATCTCAATCACAAGGAAGTAATGTAATAAATCTACATAGAAAATGTGTCATGTAGATAATACTATATGGAGCTAATGATGGATGAAGAACTCCCTATGATGATCAAGTTGTCAACATATAACACCAAAAGAAAAAGCTCATTATCTTGATACGGGATATAGATAATTAGTTTAGAGTGACATCAAGTAAAGATGATATAAATAAGTAATGAATCTATTTTAGGATTGTAAGCCTAAGGGGCTCATTTGAGGCCATGGAGGAATTTCTTAAGCTTACAAACTAAGGAAGAATCCTCAATGAACCCTTATGGTTGTGCCATGTATACTTATTCATGTAAATTATCATAGTGAACCACTTTAGTGGTTCAATTGAAGCAAATGGAATTCATTTTTGTGAAAAATGAAAAGGTCTTAGTGTAGTCTATGCCTTGTACTTGTGAAAATCCTCTTATAACAAGTCTTGCTTTATATTTTTCAACTATTTCATTTGTTGCATACATAATTTGAAATACCCATTTACATAAAACCATTTTTCTTCCCTTGGGAAGAGGAACTAAATACCAAGTGTGATTCATAATAAAGGAAGAGTATTCTTCCTCTATTACTAAATCCTATAAACAATACCCACTTCTTGAAATGAGTTTGGATCAAATATTGGGCTCTCTATGCATGATGAATGTATTTATGCTATGACCATGTTCTTTGAGTATTTGATGGATCTTCAACTAATATACATGCTACCTATAAATTTTGACAATCCCAAAGTAGAAGAGTATTTATAGTGGTAGTAGGACTATGTTTTTGGGAAACTAGACTAGAGGGTATAGATAAAGGTTTTGATTCCTCTTTTTAAAAATTATAATCATTATTAGGATAATAGCTTCATTAGGAGGATGAACAACAAGAATTTTCAATAGTAGGGAAAGAAGTTTCCTCAACTTGCCACTTTGAGCAATAATTACATCATGAGTATCAAGATATAAAATTCAACACCATTTGACCCAAGCAAAATAACCAACAAATATACAAGGCTTATGTTGAGGTTCCATGGCCCTATATTTCTCTAAATGCATGTAGGCCCAATCTCAATATTTAAAAGCTAGTGCTTAACTAATAGTTTGTGACCACTCCAAACCTCAGGTGCAATGATGCCTTATAAGGCTTTGTGTGAAGTGTGGTTATAAATTTAGTTGGCATAATTTATTGCCTCAACCTAGTACTATGACCTACCATTGGTCATGCATGTATCATGTAAATTTTCATTTCTTTCAAGGATCTAGTTTACATTTCTACTACTCCCTTCTATTGTCAACTACATAGAAGAACATGATGAAGATAAATTCCTTTGGTAGAACATAACTCCTTAAGCTCATTATTGACATACCCCTTTCCATCAAGCTATTGTGAATGTGTTTGATGTCCTAACCTATCTATTTCTCAATCAAGGCCTTGAAGTGTTGAAATTTTCAAACACTTTATTGTTTGTGTGAAGAAAATAAACTGTTGTGAATTGTGAGAAATTATCAATGAAAGTGGGGAGATACTAATATTTACTAAATGAAAAACTAGGAAAGGGACCTATAAGATCACCATGAATCAACTCAAGGGGTTATAAAGATCTCTTGTCCTTTATCATATTTATCTTCAAGAGTATTTCCTAAGGCACAAGCATGTCATACACCATAAAAGAAGGATATCAAAGTAAGTCTTGTAGTGATTTCATGACTACATAACTACTAAAGGTAGTAGTAATTTAGGTGACCAAAAACTCATGCTATAGTTTACCAACATAATTTAACTGAGTAAGAAGAGCCTTGGAAAGTGAAATAGGTACAAATTTTTAAAAGGCTACAAACATTCCTTATGGTATACCTTTGTAAGGGAAATTGATGAATCATCTTGAATATCCCACTTTGCGATTATTTCTAGAGTAAATTCAACCCACTTCCCTAAACCTATATGGGTAATCTAGTAGTTGGAAAGTAAGTTTGAAGAAAAATAAGGTACATAAAGAATATTGCTAATTTTTTCATCATCCATGTCAACTAATCCTAACTCTTCAACATCAACTATTGAATCATCACCCATATATATATAGTTTGAGTAGCACATGATGAACAAGTGTAGAAAACTAATTCCTAGATGTATCCATGTTGTACATGGAAATTAAATCAATTATCCAAGTCCAAGGAGATGATGAAGAGGAAATGGTTGTGAGATATTTGCATTTCCTTTTCCCAAATTTGGTGGAGGGTGATTCACTAAAGGAATCAAGAATATTGATCTAATTCTTCTTTAGAATCTCTACAAGATTTAATTTATTTCCTTGTGTACGTAGATGCATCATGCCCCCTTCTTATAATAACTACACTTATCCCCTTTGATTGACCTTGTAATTTTTAAGTAGTAGACGAGGATTTATCTATATATTTATTTGGTTTCCTCCCTTATTTTCCTAAATTCTTTGGTCATGTTTGACTCTTTTGTTTGGTTAGAAATTAAGTAAGTGAACTTCGAAGATTGACTAGATAGTGCCCTACTACCTTCTCTTGAATTGTGGCTACTAGATATACCTTCATGAGATTATTTTATTAAGTTCTCTCTTTCATGCTCCAAATTTACTCTTCTTATTATCTCATATATTCCTATTATGTGAAGTTCTCTTTCAATCAATGTGTAAAGTAGATATTTTTTATAAAGTTTAATTATTTCATTCTTGGAGATATTTTTTAGGAATTTTTTTTGTGGAGAGAAGTTGGGCTACCTCTATAAGTTCTTCTCATACCACAATTACTCTAAATAGATTTAAATTGGGTAATTCTTCCTTTGTCAGTCTCAATTCTTCCATTATGCCAATTTTGGATAAATAATCAAGTCCTTGGTTTAGTTTTATAGGGTTTACCATGATTTTAAATTCAAATGCCTAAAATAGAAAGAGCCATATGTATATTTACCCTTTTATAATTGGTCTTTTCATAAATTATTTTAGTGGTTCATGGTTTTTAAATAATATGAATGGATTTATTGAAAGATAATGTTTGAATTTTTGAAGTGCATAGACCATTCTAAAGCCTCTCTTCCATGATGGTATAATTTATTTCTATTCGTGATAGCTTGCAACTAGTAAATATAATTGTTTGGTATTTGTTTCCTCTTAGTTGTGCTAATACAACTCTGATTATGATTCCCAAAGCATCCACATGTGCATGAAATGATATATTCCAATCTAGAAATATTAGGCATGGTGCTTTAGCCATTTTCCTTTTTAGTGTATCAAAGGTGTCTTGGCATTGCTCTATCCAATGGAATATTTTATTTTTTTATTCTTTAGGAGCTTTTGAATGGGCCATGCAATTGTTGCATATCCTTTGATGATATTTCTATGGTAACTAGTATATCCCAAAAATGGTTTCACCTCTATAACTATCTTTAGGGTTGGTAATGTAGTCGATATTTGGGATTCTTACCAAGCATCCCAATCAAGTAGCCACAACAACTATCAATTAAGAAAAAAGTTCAAATAACATTGAAAAATTAACTTCTTTTATTATTGGCAACATTCAAGAGTACAAACAAAAATACTTTGGTTACAAGCTTTCAACCTTTTCTTTCTAATTTTATCTTTCTTCCCAAAAATTCCCCACCATGAAACACATCAGTTTTCCTCACATTTATACTTCCATGTGCGGTATTTAAACTATTGGAAGAGGAGTTTCAACTATTATCATAAATGGTTCAATCATGTTCTACCACATATTAACATATAACTAGCCTTTCCAAGTTCTTGCATGTTATGCTCTATTTTCTTTTCAATCGAGGATTCCTATTCTGATGGGAACTGAACAGTCTATCAATGATTCCTACCTCCTTAAGAACTCAACATTTCCTTCTTTGTCAAGAGTTACAACCTCATCAAGAATCAAGCACTACCAAAGGTCCCTATCTTCTTAGGAACTCCCAACGCATGAACACTTCATAGAACACTAAGCCTTGGGACGTGTCAAAAATGCTACTAGGAACTAGAACTATAAAGGGTTCTTATGGTTCTTTGAACTCCTAAAATTTGATGTAGTCATGACTAGGGATCTTATCAAGCAACTCGATCATGCAACCTAAATAAAATTCCACACAAAAATTCAACAACATGATTTATTTTTATATCAAAATTTTATTCAATAGGGTTTTCTAGAGCTTACAAAACACACATCACCATTAAAAACATAGATTGGCCTTATTCCTCTCCAAAATATATTCTCCTTCCTAAAGGCCCACTAAGATGAAAACGACTCCATTTTATCCTTTGGTGGCTAAAAAGTTAGATCTAATCAAATCCTAGCCGTTAAAACTATTGAATCATTACATAAATAAAAAATGCAATAGTAGGCCAAAATTCTACAAATGCAATAGTAAGTTGAAATTCCATAGATGTAGTAGCAAGCTAAAAGTCTATAGATGCAATAGCAAGTTGAAGATTTGCAAACAACCGAATAAGAGAATTTTAAAAAGTTTCAATTCACTATCAGGTTCCCACAAATATATGGTTCACTTAAAAATCCCACACTCCATACTTGTTGATGTCACAAATTCATCATGTTTTCATTCATCCAAAAGTTTTGTTGCTTATCAAATTGAACCTTTTGATCGATGTACTTGTTTGGTTCAATAGCATTTTCCCACAAATCATACAATGCTAACATCAAATCCAAATCTTCATATTTAGTTCAATTATGTTCATCTAAAACCATAAAATACTATTGTCATCATCAGAATTGGTCATCTAAACCGATTGACTTAATAATGTCTAGTTCACTTGGGTTTATCTACAAGATTGATTAGCCACCAAAATCTCATAAATGTAGAAAATTTCATCTAAATCGGTTATAAAAAATGAAACTTATCTGGTTCAACAAAAAATTCCTACAACTATAGTAATCATTTATAAGTTTTTAAATTGTTAGCAAACCAAAAACTTGTATAGGGTCACTTTAACAAGAAATCTTCATAAAAGATCAGTAGCAAACCAAAAACCCGCGAAGTTCATAACTTAGCCAATTTTTGCCCAATCTTCACCAAATTTTAACTACAAATAAATAGAAAGATCTTCTACAAGGTGATGTCATTAATTTTCCTAAAATGACTCTAAAAATCCTAAAGCAACAACCTAAAAACTAAAAAAAACATAACTGAAACTTATTCACAAGCCTTTGTTCTCACTATGCATTAATTGTTGCACATCTTCCTCTAGCTCCTTCTCTATCTGGATTTATCTCTCTCTCTCTCTCTCTCTCTCTCTCTCTTTGTTTCCCTTTCTTTAATAGTGAACCATCTCATTTTTTTATGGTTCACTTGCTAAGTGTGTATTGACCTCTCTTTTATCCTTCATTGGCTAAGACGTTATATCGAATCAAATCTTGTCCATTACAACAACAAAGTCATTACATAAACGAAAAATGCACAAGAAATCCAAAATTCTACAAAAGTAGTAGAAAGACAAAATTATTTAGATGAATTAGCAAGTTGAAGATTTGTAAATGGTCGATTCAAATAAGAAAATTTTGAAAGTTCCATTTCACTATCGGGTTCCTACAAATAACTAGTTCACTTGAAAAGCTTTGCACTTTGTAGTTGATGTCACAAATTCATCATGTTATCCTTTGTGGGGAAGTTTTACAACTTATCTAGCTAAAATTTTGATCAAATCATTTATCTAGTTCAGTAGTATTTTCTCACAAATTATACAATTCTAGCATCAAATTCACATCTTCATATCCGATTCAATTGTGTTCATCCACAACCATATAATATTGACATCATCATCAAAATTGGTCATCTTAATCAATCGACATAATGAAAGGAGGAAAATTGTTTGATCTCCCACCTTTAGGGTTAGGACCTCAAAGGGGCAATTTTCACTAAATTTCACTCAAGAATAAACCCTTGCGATCTCAATACAAAAGTGAAAGAGATCTTGCAAGAGGGTTGTTCTAGGGGTTGAATATGATCTAATGAGGGGTTAAACACCAAGTTTGAACTTGGAAAAGATAATGAAATGCAAGATGCAATACCAAACCATAATTGAATGCAAACTAATACTAAATGACCTAGAAAAGTGACTGAAATGAAATAGAAAACTGAAAAATAGGAAGGTGCACACCTGGGAAACTAGAGATGGCTAAATGGAGGTCTGATCACTATAAATTTGACTTTTACTACTAACTGGGACTCATTTGCCAAGCTAGGCGAATCAGTCTTGTCTCTGCAAAATTGTGTAGGAACAGGTTTCTGCCAAAACAATATCCAAATTTGCAGAGTCCTAAAAATTTGATTGGAACTGGGACTCATTCACCAAAAGTGGTGAATCAATCTAGTTGGGCTTTTCTGCAACTTTAAAAGTTGATTCTGCTCTTCTCTGTCTCCTTTTTCATTCCTGGGTGATTTTCGGATCCGAATCCCCAAATTGCAACATGTAGGTCTTCTCCCAGGTTCTCCAAGGCTTGATGACAACTTTGAATGATTTGCAACTTTTCTCCAATCTTTCTCCTTGGGAAATATACAACTTAGACCTGCAAATCACACACAAAGGAGAGGGAAAAATGTTGTGGGGTTAGTGGATAGGGGTTTGCCTTGGTCAAACCCCTTGTTGGAAATCAATCCTTGAAATGAAATCAAATAAGAATGGAGAATGATGAATGAACAAATAACAATGTTACAACTCACCAAACCCTAGCAATAAGGTGTTGCAAACATGCTTGTAATGGATGTAGACCTTGACTCTTGCTTGAATGATGTTGATCTTGAATGAAACACTTGCTTGAATCACAAAATCCTACACCACAATTTTTAGCTCTAAAACAACATGATGCATGAAATCCTTGACATGATGGTTGATTCTTGAAGAATGCTCTAAAATGCTTGAAAATTTTCTCTTGAAGAAACTTGAATTCTCTTGAATACTCTTGTGAACACTTGATTGCTTATTAGATTGCTAGGTGAAAATATGAGTAAAAGAACCTTGTATTTATACTCAATTATGCAAGAATTCTTAAAATTACAACACTACAAGCTGACATCAGATCTAGGAGAATAAAATCTCACAAGAAATTTGAATTAATTTTAATTTTGGGCCACACGAGACTCATTCACCCAAGGTGGCGAATGAGTCCCATCTGGAATAATGTATGGGACCAAAAATCAAAAGTGCTTAGAAAGGTGTAAAAATAGGTTTGGGACCCAAAAATATAGGTGGGACCTATTTTCCCAAGGTGGTGAATGAGTCCTTGATCACTAAATCTAGGCCACACAAGCCAAAAACACCTGAATTATGATTGGATAGTGATTGGTGTCGGGATTATCCTCGAAAAGATGCATTAAATGAGGCTTGTGGATGCAAAATAGGGCCAATTAAAGCATAAGAAATCCCAATTGTTAATGACAGGCCTAGAAAAGTGTGAAAATGTGTTACAACACTTTACAACACTTCAAAATAAGGCAAGACTAATGTTTATTTTAATTAAAAAGGGGTTTATTATGTTGAGAACCTTAGAAAAGTGTGAAAGTGTGTTACAACAGTTCACAACACTTTAGCAAGGTACAATTTAAATACATTAGTTCACAAGGGCCCAAGACCTAATGTGAATGTGTCAACCACACTACAACACTAAATCAAGGAAACAAGATGTCCAATTTCACAAGGAGGGCCCAAACAAGTGTGAAAATGTTCCCGACGATATTTTTTGACACTACATTTAGCCCCGACTTTAGTGAGAGGATGAACTTGCTTCAAACTCACACTAAAATATACAAACATGCATCAAGATGGGTTCAAATGCACCAATGCCAATAGGATGGAACAACAACGATCAAGAGGGGTGATCAAGCCCCCAGGATCAAGATCCCATGACAAACCAACACAGGTACAAAAGAACACACATGAGAATGATAAAGAGCAACAACCAAGCACAAGCATACATTGTCAAAGACGAAAAAGAGAAAAAAAGGGTAACAAGATGTGGATGTCAAAATTTGCATTTGGTTAGCATTTTAAAACCAAACTAATAATCAACATCCCTATGAAATAACTCTACATGCTAATAATGCCATCAAAGCAACAAATATTTAGATAGATAAATTGAAAGCATATAATAAAACATGGAGAGAATTATATCTCATAGTGGATTGGTGCTATTATGGAAAATAGCCCTTTCCCAATCCTTGATAGATAAGCTAGATGATGATGATAAGATGGGAAAAATCAGTTCTCCTGAAGAGAGTGACTTTACATGAATGATTGTAGATGATTTGTGGAGGATTTGAACAATAGAGGAGACCTCTATTTATGGCCAAAAGTGATAAGAGAATGCCAAACATGGAGGATGTGGGACTAAAGATAAGCCAATGAGAAGAGGCCACTTGTCAACTTGTGATAGGCTTGAGAATGAGCACATTTTGGTCAATGTGCCAAAGAGAGGGAGATTTCAAATTTGAATTTGAGAGTAAATGTTGAGTTTGACTTGTGCAAGGGACATGTAAGAGCTCATTAATTGCTTTGTTGGATGTACATGTCCACTTGATTTTGAATTCAAACTTGAGGGAATATTCCTCAAAGATGCCATGTTGAGTGAAAATGATGAATTTAATAAATCAATAAATTGATTTATTGGTGCAGAATGGGATTATCTAGGGATGTGATGGTGATTAGGTCCCAAGGTTAATGCGAGTTAGATTAGCTTAGGTGATGATTAGGTGATTTTAACCTCTTTGACTTGAATATTTGGATTTATTTAAATAAAAAAGGGATGGAATATGCCTTTGGAGATTTAACTAAACAAAGTTTGGTTTATTTAATTAAAAGGTTGATGTGAGACTTTGATTTATTTAATAGTCGATTTCCCACTTGGTGAATGGATTTGATGAGCTTGATTAATTTAATGGCCGGGTGACGTAAACTAAGTGCGTAATTTCAACGTGTACATTTGCCCCTCTTTAATGTACTTGATGCGTTGGTTCGAAAGAATAAACTTCCACCGTGATCAAATTCAAATTTTTTGGTTACCCAGTAGGAAGAAATTACCGGTACATTTCCCCCTCGAGAGATCAAGTGAAAGAAGATTGATTTGAGATTAGATCATTGATAAAGAGGTTCAAAATGGGTGGTTGCAGTGAATGACTTTAGATGCCAAATAGAGATACGTTTAAGATGCGGAGAATAACAAATCTATGTATTCTAAACAACTTAAATGATGATATGATGTGAGATGGATGAGATTGATGATTGTGATATGTTGTGATTATGCAATGGATGATTTATGGGATGCTTATGCTAACGGATCTATATTATGATGATTATGCAAATGCAATGCATGTGAAATGATCAATGTGTCCTATTATGTATGATATGAATGATTTGTGGTATGCTGATAGTTTGTAGATGCAAGATGGATGAATGATGGATACATTGGTGATGATGATTAACTATTCATGGCATTGATGTTAGGAGTGTGAGAAAATATGAAATTAGAAATGATATGATGAAAAGAGGATCCAACAAGCCAACTTCATGAGAGATGATGATGAGAAATGATGATGATAGATGGATGATGATTTGCTTATCAAGGATTGGGATTTTAAAAGGGCTACTTACCTTATGTTTGATAACACATGTAGATACAATGCATCAAGGTATAAAGAGGCGGATGGCGTTGTGCACCTAGTCACGATGTGGACTTTGATTAACAAAGCAGTATTTGCCAGTTGTTATTTGAAGCGTCCAAGCATAGTAAGACAAAGGATAATGATTGTTGCTCCATTCCCTATCTCTAAATCCTTCATTGGGATATCCTTCCGAGAGGTCCTTGGAATGAGCAAATAGAATAAATCAAAAAGAAAGATCAAGAATGCATAAACAAACCAGAATGTTCTTCATACCTCTAGCCAAATGGATGTGTGTTGATAGGATAAGAATCCAAAGTGATATCCAAAATGATGCCCATTGTTAGAACGATATATCCTAGGACATGCATTTTATAGGATGATGATGGGTTGATAAATTGATTGATAGGTTGTTGATATAAGGTTGATTGACATGTCCCGAAAATGATCAGAGTTTGATTTTATTTCTGGTTTTGTTGTTTTGTTTGTTTTGTGTTTAAAGTTTACTTGTTGATTACTCGTTGTTTACATTTGTTTTCAAGAAGGATAGAAGGTGGCGATGTCGGTTTGTATTATGGATGATTGATTACTCCAGGGTGGCGAGGGCAGGATGGATGAATTTTTCAAAATATTTGGATGTTTTAGCGTTTTGGAATGTTTTGAGAGCTGTTTGATATTTTGGATTTTCAAATGTTTTGATTTTGATTTCCAAATGTTTTGGGGTTTTTCAAGATTTTATGGATGTTTTTGGATTTTGATGTTTTTGAATGTTTTGGATTTTGATGTTTTGAATGTTTTTTGGATTTTTGATGTCGGGGTTGATGGAGATTATCCTTACCCTCGTTTAAGCCCGAGGAATGGCTATAGTTTGGATTCCTATCAATAATGTTTTTGGCGTTCGACTTTTTGAGTGTTTAGATTTTTGATGTTTTGGATGTTTTGGATTTTTGATGTTTTGGGATTTTTAAGCGATTTTGTGATTTGGATATGGACATATTGTAGCTTGATATTGATTCTTTGTTTGGATTTTTTTTGAAAACCAAGCTAAGGTTGGTCGTCGGATCGATGGATTATTAATGATATTAACATTATTTGAGGGCTGTAATGCAAAGGATTCGTTGTTGGGGATTATTGTGATGCTCATTGTTGAGGGATGCACAACAATCAGAGGATTGATTGATTAGAGTTTTCCTTGATGATAACATTGTTGATTACTGTGAAATACAGGATAGTGTTAAGCAACACAATGATCGAGAAGGATATCTAAGATTATGGATTGATTGGATTCAATTGATGGGATTATTAAAAGCTTGATTTGGAACAAAAGATGTTGGATGATTTACGATGTCTTGTTGACTTGCTTAGATGCAATACGATGATGATTATTTGGATTGATGTTGATGAAAGATGAAGCTTTGATAAAGAATCGTCTCGTCAAAATATACCATGGGCTAGTGATTTGGATGTTTTGCTCATAAGTGGTTGACCAATTTGATTTTACGTTTTTCAATGTTCAGATCACCACATAAATTTGAGGATATAGATCAAGATTTATTCTAAAGTAAGATGTAAATATATGCCCCAGTGTCCCAGCTTATTGTGAGATTCCATTGGATGGATTCTCGGATAAGTACACAAAAGGATTCAGGTTATCTTGTGATAAGATAGGGTGTTTGAATAGAGGACACTTATTTGGATAGTGTCGCATGGCTTACATAACATTGGGTAGGATAGGATCAATAAAAATGACCCATGTCAAGATATTTACCATAAGCAAGTATAATGTGTACACCAACTTTGTCAAGATTAATATAATTTGGAAGATGGATGTAGATAGATGAGATGGATGGAAATGGTTTGCTTGGGATGGTTTATGGATGAATGGATTTGTACTTGGATAAGATGGATGGAATATACCATTTGTGCGGATGGGATGAGACTATATAAATAAATCCTTTGAGGGGCGATTTTTCTCTTTACTTTTTCAATCCTTTTTCTAACTTTTTGGATTTTCATATTTTGTTTTGGTTTTCTAAAGATTTTAAACTCATGTTGAATCACAAGGTGTTGCTGATGTAGATGCCCCTATCATAATGTGTCATCGATATCCTGCTAAAGAAGTTGCTTTGCTAAGATACGTGCACTTGAATACAACTTTTGAGATTCTTGATCTACTTCATCGATACCATAGTTAACTTTGTCTTTGTGTGCACATGTGATAGAGTTCCTTTTGAATCCTTATGATGAAGGGTCGTTGCCAATACATAGTCAATTTGAGAATTGGATATCATGCGTGGAGGCATGGATGGAGTGTGTTTAGGGATAAGAGATGGATTGGTTGAAAATTTGGAACCTTTGACCCTCCAAACTTGGGAAGATGAACAATGATGGGTGGATATGGAAGTGTGTGTGGAATTAGGACCAACTATTTGATACACTTTGTACGTCGCTTGAAAAGCTTTCTTTTTCTTTTGTGGACATCTTTGATGGATACTTTTCCTTTTTTTATTTTGCCCCATAGTTTCTTTGACTGATGGAGCTTGATAGGGATAATCTTTCTTTGTATTATTTGGTATCCACGTGTATTTGATTTGTCCATTATGTTTTCAGCTTCTTTTTCTTTGATAACATTCTTACGTGCCCAGTTCAAATATTTCTTGGCGTTGTTCCAATTAAATTGGATGGGATGATAGGTGGATGAAGATTCATGATGTGGCCAGTTGTAGTATTAGTGGTCATCATATAAGAAGGATTCACCGTGCTCTATATTGTACGTTGCTTGGGACGGTTTCCCCACTATTATTGAAGTAGTCACTTCATGCTTTGAATTTACGCGCTTACTTGACTTTTGAGGTTCTTCTTTGTTTGAAGTGCATTCGATAAAAGCGACCACTGTGGGTAGTGCTATTTCGGTTGCTGCTCATTTAACTTCTGAATTATCTTTGTTCTGTCTGACTTGCTTTCCTTGGAGTGGACAATGACGGATATCCTACCGATGTCCCTCGATCTGAATTTGGGATATATTTGATCCTGATGTTGACAACTCAATAACCTGATCTTTTTGTGTAACAAAATCTTGTTCTAGATGAAGATCATCTATGTGTCCATCCATAGAAAGTATCTCATGGGTAGATGGAAGAGTATGTGCTACATGGATATGATCATCTTGCATAGATAAGAGTCATCCATTAGATCATGGTAGTATCTTGAATACAAATTCTTGATCTTGATTAATTTTGGAATTTCTTTCAACATGCTTTGGATCAAGCTCTTGGGTCAATTTAAAAGGATGGATTGCTTACAAAGGGTTCTTGAATGTCTTCATTACGCATGGGTATTAGCTCAATATTTTCTTGATATTTGAGTGGACTTTGATCAAGTGTGAGGTTGGGATTCTTTTAGTATCACGCAGCCATGGCAAGGGTCAAAGGGGTCAACGCATGTCTTGGAAAGGACCCTTTGCTAGACTTTGGTGAAGATTCAGTCATACTTTGGAATAAATTCTTGAGATATGTCCCTCCAACTCATTAGGTAATGTAGAGACATTTTAAACATGATCATTGGTCAATGCCTCGTTGGATGAGGTGAAAACATCTTTATTGATGGATAGATCTTGATCATTGTTTTCATCAATTGTGGTGGAGGGATTTCCAATGTCTTCAACCATAGGTTCAAGTGATGTTGGCATTTCTTTGATTGGATCATTGTTGGTTGGTGGAATTTGATCATGATTGAAAAGTAACTCTTGACATATGTTGATTTGATCATTGGATGAAGTAGAAATAGCTTCAAGGTGCTCAGTGATGGATTGATCTTGATCCTTGTTCTCAACAGTTGTGGTGGAGAGATTGCCAATGCTATCATTGTCCCCAATAGTGATTATCTTTTGATCAATTAGGTCTTGGATGAGTTTTTTGAGCCGAACACAATCTAATGTTTTGTGTCCCTTTATTCTATGATAATCACAAAGGTGCTTCTCATTATACCCTCATGGTTTTATGTCTGGTTCTTGATAGTTCATGTAAACAGGGATTTTGATGAGATTTTCTTGTACCAACTGTTGCAGGACTGATTCGATTGGTCTCCTAAGTGGTGTGTATTTCCACTTATTACCCTGTGAGATTTGTACTTTAAACTGACCTTGTGGTGATTATTTTTGGAGATGTGGTGAGTGATCTTCGAGATGTGGTGATTGGTCCTCGAGATGGGGTTGATCTTGATGTCCAACTTCTTGACATTGGAAATATTGTTCTTGACGTTGTTGTGGACACAACTCACTGCTTTGATGACATGGATTAACCAATGGATGGGTGTATTGATTTTGGAGTGAAGATATCTCCTGGCTCAATAATTCAATTAGTTTGGCATGTGAAGCAAGTTGCTCTAGCAAAATTTGATCTTGATTTTGAATTTGATTCCCTTGATTTGGCTTTTGTAAAGTAGATTTGGAATGTGCCCCTGTGGTGTTTGAATGGGATCATGGAAAAACCGATCTTGGATAATGTTCTAATTTGGGATGATGTTCAGATTTGGCATGATAGGTTGAAATTGAACATTGTTGGTGTTGGGGATCACATTGCCTTGATTTAGGTAACTTTGATTTTTCCTAGTGTCACCTTGTCTTGGGGTTGTTAACATCTTGTTTGGACTCTGAACAATATTTGTGTGATTCACAAACATATCTATCCCAAATTTTGCCAAGTTTGGATTCAAAATGTTCATGTTTGGTAAAGTTGTACTTGGTACATTCACATTTGGCATGTAGGGATTTGATGGGATGATGTTGTTCGTTTGAAGGCTCATGCATTGATTGTTTTGTTGATAGACTTGTAGGTTTGGATTTATATCTACCATCGGGAAATGTGTTCCAATATTTGATTTGGGAATACTCACACTTGTTGTACCATGGACATCTGTAGAAGGTAATGATCCCATGTATAAGTGTGAGTTTTGATAATCAATCGACATTGTAAGGTTTTGAAAGTTTAATTGATTTGGATTACTCATGATGTATGGATCAAGATTGTATTCCATGTTCCTCTTGTGTTTTGACCTTGTTGCAAAGGTGACCTCTAAGGTTCTTAGGACCAATGATGAGATGAAGGATGAAAGGGGTGAATGATATGGGTGTTAAACGTTTAGGAACTTTGGATCAACGCTAGACTTAGGGTTTGATTTTGATTGGTTTGATTTGGATAATGAACTTGTAACCCCTAATATGTTAGATGTTATCTTAGGATGAACTTGTTCAAAGAGGTGATAATTTAGCTAAAGGTATGAGAAAGGATGCATTCCCATACTCTTAACTAAACAAGGTGATTTTGATTTGATTTAAGGATGTGCCAAGTCTAGATAATGATGTTTCCAAAGCTCTAAAGTTGTTTGTGGTATGAAGATGATAGATGTTTGGATGGATGAAGTGTTTGATTTTGATCCTAAATGAATCTAGGAAGGACTTTTTTACTAGGAAAAGATAGTGAAGAACATGCCTTTCTCTAAGAGTAATTCAAAATCAAAAGACCAATGTTTGCATGAAAATCATACGACCAAAAGATGCCAAGCACATATGTGGGGTCTAATTGATTTAATCTTTGCTTAATGGATTCTTTTTACCACAAACACGCTCTTGATTAGATTTTGAATCTAGATGTCTAATGTCTCAACTTTCCCCTTATCTTGCAAAGTGTATTATGCGGAAACCAAGGAAATTTAAGGCAATAGTTACCTATTGTTGACCTTAGTAGGAGCAAATTGAGATGAAATCCAAATGTTTAGAAGCCTCTAAGGATACGAATCCCAAGGGAAAGCAATAACATGTGAATTTTTCAAGGATATTTGCTTCTCCTAAAGGGTTTGAGATTTGATGCTCATGTTCAATGTTGGTTTTCCAATGTTTTCAATTAAAGCACTGTGTTTTCAAACCACAAGCAATATGACATCCTAGCTCAATTGGTACGTTTTTCTTGGTGGGCTTTCCTCATGCCCTTCGTAGAAGAGATGATTTTACATGCAACCAAGGAAAGAGTATAAAGGTATGTTAAGAATGAAGTCTTAACCTCTATACTTTTACCAAGATCGGACATGGCAAGTAACTTCTTGGAATCTAAGTTCCAATGCACCACTTTGATAAACTTGGTGAATTAGTTAATAGGCCACTACAAACAAGGGTTTTTAGTTCGGACTTTCCGTTTGTGGAGATTGACCCATACGGCGAGAGTCCCCTTTCGGATCCATCTCGTTGGAGCCAACCACGTGATACTGGCATTTACTCCAATACCCACATTTATATCCCAGTTGGAAATATTCTTGGCTTTAGAGTGTTACCAGTTGAGTCATTCCCTTGGGTGAGTACTTTTTCCCCAAGGCAGGCCCTCTAGGATAAACAAAAGCGAGTAAAGACAAAATCTGTAACTCGATCAATCTTTGATGGCAACAAAGAGAGAGAGAATATACGCGATAATGCCCCCACTCACACTCGCACAAGATCTTGTTCAATTTTAAACCCAAATTGAAGTGTGGAGGAAATATTTTACGTAACTTAATGTCATCAAAAAGACTTTTGGTTCTCAAGATCGTCGTGAAGCGAGAGAGAAGTGCATATGCCTTTTTAGATGAGATTACTTTGAATAAGAGATTATGAAACACAAAAAACACATGTTCATTTTAAGTCCTCAAAGAAATGATGAATTCATTTTAAAACACCAAAACAGATGTGAGATTTGTTTGTCAAATTTTACACCAAATTGAAAAGCTTAGTGAGTTTCTAATGTTCAGTTTTAGCCCATCTTTGAAAAAAATCAATCAATGAATAATATTAAATCCAAATTGAAAGTGTGTTGGCCTAAAACAGAAAACAAAAGCCAAAATTGGAAGCCCTAAGCATTAAAAAATGCTTTGTTAAGTTCGATTTCAATGTTCACTTCTCCAGCTCAATTTTTTTTGTGATTCTCATGTGAGAGAGTCCACCATAGTTTCGTGATGCAAACCTTGACGATGCATCTCCACCTGATGTTGCTCATCTTTTAAAAACCATCAATTACCTAAAAAAAGAAAACAAGGTCAGATCATTAGTAATAAGTTTAGTTCAATAATTGAGGGAAAACACAAAAATAGACTAACCACCATCCGACCTCAGCCTTTGTCAAAAGAATCTCCTACACTAGAAGGGTATTAATTTTGATATCAGCAAATAGATTGATATTGATTTTCAAAATTTAAATGCAGAAACAATTAAATGTAGAGCCTTTTCAAAATTGAATCTATTAAATGTAGTAGTCAATTCTTGAGAAAGATTGTACGCTAGATATTAACGTTGAGGCTATGATTATCGTGATTTGAATTAAAAGTTGTGCTTTAATGATTTGTGACCTAAAATTTAGTACAACTCCTCAAATGACATAGACCTATTTACCAGCAGTAGACAGATAAAGATTCACAGGGATTTAATGCAGGCAGGTAAGACAACAATATTAATGATGAAATCTGCAAAGATATATTCATCCTCTCAGAGTGACTGTTAGCAGATAAACAATGAATTCTTGTGCAAATCTATGCCTCCCTTTTTTTTTAGCTAACCACGCCTCAAGCATAATTAAAAAAAAAAACCTTCCAGTAGAAGCATTTAATTTTTTTCTTTATGATGCTACTTATCTGAAGACTTCCCCCATTTATTCCTCTTCACTCCGGTTACTAACTCTCATACGCAATCTCTTGTAGTTCTGAATATAGTGAACAACGAATGCACAAGATATTTTTATGTCTTATTTTAAAGGCGTGAGTGGGCGCTAGCTTTTTCTTTTCCACCGCACAACACTTTAGCGATGCATCATAAATTGCTACATTTGGATTTTTTTCACTTGGGGAAGAGAAACTAATAGGTGTATTGGGACGACTTGTGGAAGCTACAAATTACAAAGCGCTGGGCAAGAATAGAAGGTAGATATAAGGGCAGAATGGTATGGGAGGTGAGAACTTCCAAAAGCGGAGTACAAAGACTTTAATCTAATGCACTTAATGGGACACCGACCCTCCTACCAAAGATTAGACGTTTTACTAATTATTGGTGGTTGAGCCTGTTGCACAAAATGCAGCCAGCAAAGATCCTTACCACACACAGAACCTATGAAATCTCCATTTGATGCTTCTATAACTACAAACGGTTTTTTTTTTAATTCACGAGGCAAACTTCTTGACACGTACAGAGGCCTTAAAATCTCTTCACACTCCCTTGGTATTCCCAATGGTCACATCCAAAAATAAATTAGAAAATATTATTTTGTATGAGAAAAGGCTTGCGAGAAGTCAAATGAAAGATATATTTTGAAAATCAACGTGACAATCATGACAGGTGACCCCAACTCGAGCTTGTAATGGGAAAGCAAAAAGAGAGACCTTGAAAGTAAAACAGAGCAAAAATAAACATCCCTATTATGTATGGTACGCCACTGGAAAATAAATCAAGGATTCTTTCACTTCTCCCACTTGGAGAGCTATAGCCTGCAAATAGAGTTTCAACAAGGGTGTTTGAGGATATTTATTGACAACAGCGACAACAATCATAGGCAGTGGTGGCAGAAATAGTAACAGCAACAATGGCTCCTCCCAAAGGTACTTAAAAGAAACCCGACCCAAAGTCACAAGCACAGAAGACAACAAAAGCAATTAAGGCAGGTGCCTCTACTATAAAGATCAGGACTGAGAATATCAGAACATTTGTGACAGTCCACAGACCAAAGACATTGAAAACACCCTGAAATCCCAAATACCCTTGACTCAGTGCACCTCGTAGGAACAACC
This sequence comes from Sequoia sempervirens, assembly GCA_007258455.2. Lineage (NCBI taxonomy): Eukaryota > Viridiplantae > Streptophyta > Pinopsida > Cupressales > Cupressaceae > Sequoia > Sequoia sempervirens. Next base: position 106,119 of record VDFB02141049.1, on the reverse strand, counting down.
TTGATCAGTACGAGGTTCTGAAATACCCCCTCACAACCGAATCTGCAATGAAGAACATTGAAGATAACAATACTCTTGTATTCATTGTTGATGTACAGGTAGACAAGAAAAAGATAAATGATGAAATGAAAAAGATGTATGACATTCAAACAAAGAAAGTGAACATTTTAATCAGGCTCGATGGCTTGAAGAAGGCTTATGTGATATTGACACCAGATTTAATAAGTTCCAGATATAAGGCAATGAAGAAATCAATATACTTTTTGGTTCAAAAAACATTTTTGCCGTGAGAAGAAACCCAAAGAAATTAGAAGCCATTATACAACTTAAAATCTAAATATAATAGCAATGAATAATCAAGCTGAGGTAATCAATATTTTCCCTGCCTGCCCTCCTTCTAGTGCCATTTTGTGGATGCCAAAATCTGCATTTGGTTAGCATTTTAAAGCCAAACTAATAATCAACATCCCTATGAAATAACTCTACATGCTAATAATTCCATAAAAGCAACAAAGATTTAGATAGATAAATTGAAATCATATAATAAAACATGGAGAGAATTATATCTCATAGTGGATTGGTGCTATTATGGAAAATAGCCCTTTCCCAATCCTTGATAGATAAGCTAGATGATGATGATAAGATGGGAAAAATCAGTTCTCCTGAAGAGAGTGACTTTACATGAATGATTGTAGATGATTTGTGGAGGATTTGAACAATAGAGGAGACCTCTATTTATGGCCAAAAGTGATAAGAGAATGCCAAACATGGAGGATGTGGAACTAAAGATAAGCCAATGAGAAGATGCCACTTGTCAACTTGTGATAGGCTTGAGGATGAGCACATTTTGGTCAATGTGCCAAAGAGAGGGAGATTTCAAATTTGAATTTGAGAGTAAATGTTGAGTTTGACTTGTGCAATGGACATGTAAGAGCTCATTAATTGCTTTTTTGGATGTACATGTCCACTTGATTTTGAATTCAAACTTGAGGGAATATTCCTCAAAGATGCCATGTTGAGTGAAAATGATGAATTTAATAAATCAATAAATTGATTTATTGGTGCAAGTGGGATTATCTAGAGGATGTGATGGGTGATTAGGTTAGGTTAATCATGATTAGATTAGCTTAGGTGATGATTAGGTGATTTTGACCAATTTGACTCAAATATTTGGATTTATTTAAATCAAAGAGGGATGGAATATGCATTTGGATATTTAATTAAATAAATTTTTGTTTATTTAATTAAAAGGTTGATGTGAGACTTTAATTTATTTAATAGTCCTGATTTACTTGGTGAATGGATTTGATGAGCTTGATTAATTTATTGAGTGGGTGAACGTAAACTAAGTGCATAATGATAATTTCACGTGTCTACATAAGATAAAAGAGATTTAGATCAAGCTTCAATCATTTGTCCATCACGATGTGGATCAAATCTAGGTTGTTTGTCCAAAAAAAATGCATACTCACTCTGAGGTGACGAAACTTCAGGCTGTCCGCTGGGTGAGAAGTCCAAAAAGGTGAGAAACATACACTCATGGCTGGTATGCACACACACACACACACAAGTGGCTATGGAGAAATTCATGCCTTGGTCAAGCTACCTGCTCAAACCATAACAAAGTTATACCTCCTGATAACTTTAAAAAGGCGCCACAAAAAATGGTTTTCGGGATTCATGAGACAAGCAAACTTCATATGCTTGGAGCTCATGAACAAATAGGATGGCTCCACAAGCATGCAAGCTATATTATGCAAGGTGGCCATATAAATACAACAATGAGGGATGTTCAAGGGAGTTTTTCTTAGTTCATGTGAGGTCTTAACTTAGGGAACATTGTGCCTAATGTATCCAAGAGAGGACCAATCACAAAATAAAAGATTCATAATTTAGCGGATGCAGTGCATTGCATCAAGCCACTAAGAGGAATATACTATGCTAAGAGATATCGCGCTCATGCAATAAATCATACCCAATGTCATCCACAAAGAAAAAATGCATCGTATGAAGTTAGAAAACTACACCATGAACCATGAAACTAAAAAATGCAAAAGAATAATGCTAATGTATGCTCCCACTTTAAAGAAATTGCTAAACACGTTGTTGTGAGCAATTAATTTAAAGTAGCAAATGATAAATACTAACAATAAAAGGACATGAGAGCTAATTTGGAAAGCCCTATGCCAAGTCATATGTTTCCAAGTAAAGCTACATCATGTAAAGAAAAGAGATAAGAGAGGGGTTGCCCCCAAAATGAAAACACCAAACACATAAGGGATCTATGGATTTGGGGTTAGTATGTTCTTTGCTACAATGTTTTTAAGAGAGCTCAAAACTTTCATCATTCCCCAAATACACATAGAACTAGAAGAATGACACAAAGAGAGTGAAAGTAAAGAAAAACCTTTTGGGTCAATATGGAAGAAACACGAATGTCTCAATGCCTTGCGTCATCCCCAAAAGAAAAACACAAGACAAATTAAAATAAAGGCTTTTGGGTCAACATGGAAGAGACATAAATGTCTCAACGTCTTGCGTCATCCCCAAAATGAAAACACAAGACAAATGAAAAGAGAGAATGAAAAGAAATTTTTTTGGGTCAACATGGAAGAGACATAAATGTCTCAATGCCTTGTGTCATCCCCAAAAGGAGAACACGAGACAAATGAAAAGAGAAAAAGATCAAAAAGATAAAAGATTGACAACATAGAGAAGAATGAAGGTACAAATAGAGGAATGCCATAAAGAGAGAGAGAACATCAAACAAAATGTCATGAGGGATCACATCACACACATGCAATCACTCAAAAGAAAAGGAAATAAATAATACAAAAAGACTAGTAAGGCACATGCAAGTCAACCGAAAGGTCATTTGTCTCCCCATCTCAGTCTGTATAAGTGGAAGATGGACAACAAACCTAAGGGACAACGAAAAATGCACTACTAGGACAAGGCTGTCTACTTCTTGCCCCCACTAAGTGCAAGACAAGAATGAGCCGAGATAGGTGATGGGAAAGGTCATGTAATAATGAGAATAGAATATTCTACAACTATTACATGACAAAGGGATGGAAAAAGTTGTTATGCAATCACTTGATGGCAATTGTTTCCATCGAAGTGAAAATTGTTCAATGCTAATTTGAATGCACGACACTCATCAGTACTATGTCCAAGAGTTCTGTGGTATTGAAAATGTGGAACTTTTGCATCTTTAGGATATAGTATGAGCCTATTTTTCATTGGTGGTAATGTTATGAGTTATTTTTTCAGAAGCAATTGTAGTTTCCTTTCACTTTTAGGTGGAAAACAAGGGAACTTTAGTTTTTGTTTAACTTATAAGGCCTCATGTGCTTGCTAGATTCACCAAATTCTCTAGATGGGATTAGGGAAGGAGGTCTTGAGATGATCTTATCCTTATCCTTGTTATTGTTATGATTAATTGGTTGTTCCTTAGGAAGAAGGACATTTATATCGAGAGGAGAGTCTAAGATCACCGTACCACCACTATGAAGCCTTAGGTATTCTTTAGGAGGTCATATGTTGCGAGGAGGATCTTGATATCCTAACCCCTTTATGTTTTCATTAGTTGGTATTTGCTCTAGGACATGATGAATGCTATGTTCACTTGTTGTATCACATCCTTGCTTACTCAAGATTGTGAATCCTTTTCCATATTTCTCTTCTAGGTTGATGGGGGTGTTTGTTACTTTGTTGTCATAGAATGGTCAAGTATTTTCTTGTTTAGAGGAACTAGGTTCACCTATTGTAGAGAACTTAGGTTCAACTTTTGTTTTAGGATGTAAGTAACCAAACATCTCAAGAGGTGGTATCGAGGGGGGGGGGGATTTGGTTGTTTCATGGATGGGTAAAAGGATACATTAGCTTCAAGGTTGTTAAGATAATCATTTAGGAATTTACTCATGTTGTCATCATCTTCTCCAATTATTTCAACATCACAAGGATGACATGTATTAGGAGTTGAAAGAGCACGAGTTAGTTCAATTTTGTTAGGGTCATTTCCAAAAGCACAACTTGACACATCCACTAAGGACTTTAAGGACATCCAAATCTTACTAAAGCACATATCCATGATACAAATTTGAGATTCTAAATTATGCAACAATGTGAAGTGAAATGCTCTAGATGCAATTTTGAATTTAAACAATGCTCAAGATGAATGAATTTAAACTAGATGCAATGAATTGAGTGAAAAAGAAGATCTGTAAACTGAAACAGAAAGAAAATAACATCAAACAAAAACTCAAAAACTGAATTGTAAATGCCAGAAAATGCAATGCAAAATATGCAAAGGAATTGATTCTCCCAATGTGGCTAATGAGTCCCAGTGATGATTTTTTTGAAAATTTTCAAAAAAAATTAATTGAATTTTATGCTTTTTATGTTTTTTGATCTTTTCCTGAGATGCAAATGTAGATTTTGAATGATTTTCAATAAAATGAGATGCAAAAATTCAAGCTATATGAGCTTTCACTAATTCCAAATTTGAAACCATAGAATGCAAGTTAACCAATGCAAGTCCTAATGCAATGTTAATGCAAGCTAAATCTAGGATGATAATGCACTCCAAATCAAAAAATGAAATGTTCTAAATGTAGGTTCACCAAAAAGAAAGGAGGCAAGTTGTTTGGTCTCCCACCTTTAGGGTTTAGGACCTACAAGGGGAAATTTTCACTTTCACTCAAGAACAAACCTTTGAGATCTCAATGCAAAAGTGAAAGAGGTATTGCAAGAGGGTTGTTATAGGGGATGAATATGATCTAATGAGGGGTTCACCACCAAGTTTGAACTTGGAAAAGATAATGAAATGCAAGATGCAATACCAAACCCTACTTGAATACAAAATGACACTAAATGACCTAGAAAAGTGACTGAAATGAAATAGAAAACTGAAAATAGGAAGGTGTGCACCTGGGAAACTGAAGATGGCTGAATGGAGGTCTGAATCATTGGGAATTTTTCTTTTACTGCTAACTAGGACTCATTCACTAAGTTGGGCGAATCAGTCTTGTTTCTGGAAAACTATGCAGGAATAGGTTTCTACCAAAAGGGTATCCAAATCTGCAAAGTCCTAAAAATTTGACTAGAACTGGGACTCATTCGCCAAAAATTGTGAATCAATCCAATTGGGATTTTCTACAACTTTAAAAGTTGATCCTACTCTTCTCTGTCTGCTTTGTCCTTCCTGAGTGATTTTTGAATCCAAATCCTCGAATTGCAACCTGTAGGTCTTCTCCAAGGTTCTCCAAGGCTCGATGACAACTTTGACAACTTTAAATGATTTGCAACTTTTCTCCAATCTTGCTCCTTGGGAAATCTGCAACCTAGACCTACAAATCACACACAAAGGAGAGAGGAAAATGTTGTGGCATTATTTGATAGGGGTTTTCCTTGGTCAAAACCCTTGTTGGAAATCAATCCTTGAAATGAAATCAAATAAGAATGGAGAATGATGAATGAACAAATAACAATGTTACAACTCACCAAACCCTAGCAATAAGGTGTTGCAAACATGCTTGTAATGGATGTAGACCTTGAATCTTGCTTGAATGATGTTGATATTGAATGAAACACTTGCTTGAATCACAAAACCCTACACCACAATTGTTAGCTCTAAAACAACATGATGCATGAAATCCTTGACATGATGATTGATGCTTGAAAATATGCTCTTGAGGAAACTTGAGTGCTCTTGAATACTTTGTGAACACTTGATTGCTTATTAGATTTCTAGGTGAAAATATGATTGAAATAACCTTGTATTTATACTCAATTATGCAAGAATTCCCAAAATTGCAACACTACAAGTTGGCATCATATCTAGTAGAATAAAATCCTGCCATAAATTTGAATTAATTTTAATTTTGGGCCACCAGGACTCATTCACCCAAGGTGGTGAATGAGTCCCATCTGGTATAATGTATAGGACCAAAAATCAAAATTTCTTAGAAAGGTGTAAAAACAAACTTGGTACCCAAAAATATAGGTGGGACCCATTTTCCCAAGGTGGTGAATGAGTCCCAGATCACTAAATTTTGGCCACACAAGCTAGAAACACCTAAATTATGATTGGATAGTGATTGGTGTCGGGATTATCTTCAAAAAGATTCATTAAATGAGGCTTGTGGATGCAAAATAGGGCCAATTAAAGCATAAGAAAGCCCAATTGTTAATGAAAAGCCTAGAAAAGTATGAAAGTGTGTTACAACACTTTACAACACTTCAAAATAAGGCAAGACTAATGTTTATTTTAATTAAAAATGGGTTTATTATGTTTTGAACCTTAAAAAAGTGTGAAAGTGTGTTACAACACTTCGCAACAGCTTAGAAAGGTACAATTTAAATCCATTAGTTCACAAGGGCCCAAGACCTAATGTGAATGTGTCAACCACATTAAAACAGTAAATCAAGGCAACGTGAAGTCCAACTTCACAAGGAGGGCCCAAACAAGTGTGAAAATATCCCCGATGACATTTTTTGACACTACACATAATAACATCCAACTTCACTTGGGTTTACCTGCAAGTTTTGTTGGCCACAAAATTATCGCAAATGCAAAAAAAATCATCTAAATGAATTGCAAGTAGTGAAATTTATTTGGTTCAACACCACAGTACCACAAGGTTGGTAACCATTCAGAAGTTTACAAATTGGTAGCAAACCAAAAACCTACATAAGGTTGTTATTACTTGGAATTGCACCCTTGGAGAGCTTATTGCTCAATGATTATAGGGAAACATGGAACTAATATCAAGTTGTGGGACCCTTACAATTGATATCATACCTCCAAAGAAGGAAAAATTCCTCTCTAATCTAGATGTAGAAGTGATGATCCAACTCAAAAATGAACAACCCTAAGCTAGTCCTATTCTATCAGCTTGCAAGAGGAAAGAGAGAGAGAGAGAGAGAATATAAAAAATAAAGGGATGGTGATGCACCAATATCTAAATATTTTTCTTCCCACCCACTACAACTTAGGAAATCAATGAAAGTTCCTAGAAGAACTCGCATAAGTCTCTATTTCATAAATCCTGAAGACATATATGGAGGCAAGGGGTTTGACAAGCACTAAGAGGGAATAATATATCCACAGATAATTCTTGCAAACATATTTTACATAGTATATACACATAGGAGTATGAAAATATTTATTCAATCATAAAGGAAGAGAAATATGGACAATTTGATAGAGGTGAGAAGAGGTGAAAATGCAAAACTTATTAATTTATAGGCATGGAGCCTATTAAAGTAACAAAGATGCAAAAAATGCATAATTTTCTATAGAATTATGACAAATTTACATAAAAAATATTGATCTACAGTGTGAGAAATCCCTCTAAAATGCTTCTACCATACCGACATTGATGAATGATAGGTTATGTGTAGAGAAAATCTCATTAAATCTACTATAAATGTGGCTCAGAGATGGTCCCCCCAAAAAAAGGAGCTCTGCAACTCAATAAATGTAGCATAGTGTTACAATCCTTCTAAAAATCCATGGGAAAATAATTAAATTCCCCTATGGAGACTCCACGGATTTAGATTTTGTAGCTAGTAGGTTTTTGCAATATTAATGGCATCTTTTGGGCATTAATACTTTACAAAATCACCCATTGTGGAAATCTAATTCTCATTTAGACATATCGCTTTGCAAGGAAAATTTTGGCATTAGATTGAGGACCTCCATCTAAACCATGTGAAAAATATACTGACATCTAAACATGATTTACTTCTTTCTTTGATTTGATTCAGATGGAAAGCTCTGAGGATGAAATCAACAAAGAGAAGGAATGGCCTTTGGGTGGGATGATGTTAATAAAACATCAGCATAAGATGGGAAGGAAAATAATTAAAGTGGAAGTGGACATGCATAAGGATCCAACTGGGCATGATGAATTCATTTGAAATGAGGAAGCTAATATGGAAAAGTATGCAAAAGGAGGCTTGGTTATGATATGAGAAGAAATTGGGCTCCATTGGAACCATGCAAAACTTCAACTAAAAACTTCACTTTTGAATTATTTGGTTCACTTAGAAAAGTTATCAAATCCACTTGGTCATCAAATTCCTGTAAATACAAAAAAATGGTCACTATGTAGGAATTTCACCTCCATCTTCTCGCAAATTCTATACTTATTCAAATTTAGCTTCATCAGGCCATATGTGAAGAATCCATTAGCATCAAGCCCATACAGGCAAGGAACTTGCATTTAAATTGCACTTTTTACCTTGAAATTGGTTCACTTAGAAAACTCTAGAAAACCAGATGCACAAAAATTTCCTAAAAACCTTTTATTTGCAAGACTTAAACCCTCATTAGGCCTTATTAGAATTTCATCGAAATCCACCCACAAAAGTTAAATAGTCATTTTTTAACTTTCTTCTCTTGTAGGGAAAGCCAATGAACTGCACTTGTGGGAAATGAGGTGGAGAGGGATGTTGCAAAACTTTAGAGTGGGACCAAATAAGTCTATTGAAGAAAGGTTTTCATTGATATCAAAGGTTGTCATTGATGAAGAGGATTGATGGGAAAGGTTTTCATTGTTTCAAGGATTACTTGAACTATCATTATATTCCCCTTGACTTATCATTTTGAGTTGTAGATATTTGCATAAATATATGTTATATTTCTAGTTGTATGCTATGGTTGCATAGCTTTCCGTGTTGATAATTTTACTATTAGATCAATCATATCACTAAATCAAGAAACATACATTATTAGTTTTATTAAAGAGTGACTACCTTCCAAGAGTTGGTGTGATTTTTGTATGTTGGTAATATCATGCATGTATCTATTCACTATGACAATGGTGGTTTGAAAGACTATACCAAAAAAATTTAGGCTAGTATTTATTAGGTTCAGTGTTTCTCAAGTCTCCCTTTTGGAGATGTTGTAGGCTCTTCAATTTGAGAGGAGAGTATGCAGAAATTTTCAAGTGACAAAAGGTTATTTGTGCCTATCTGTCAACCAGTTAGTGCTTTTGGCCTATACAGTAATGACTAATAGTGTGCAGAATTCAAATATTGTGTGTGGATTCAAGATAGGACTTGGTTAAGGTTCATGTGGTAGTGCATGGCATCATGTTCTTTTGGCAGCAACCAAATTTGATTTTGGACTGACTTGTTATATGTTTCATGTAATTTGAATTTAGGTCCACCTTATGTTGTCTTGGTTATTTGTGGATCCTTGGCTGACATGGAAGAGTGTAAATGCAATGTCATGTATATATTTATTTGTTGTTTGGATGCATAATGTGATGAAAATGAAGTAGAATTACATTGATGTGAAGAAAAGTTAGTTGCAGGTGTAAATTGAAGAGAAAGTGGTGAATACTTTAAGGAAGGTTGCATCCCAATTTGTGTGGTATCATCATAAGATCATATGAAGAGTATAAGGGTGTATGAGGTAATCTATCACATGTATGAGGTGTGTTCTGTTGTATTATATATTTGCAAGATTTATGTGTATTCTGGTAGAACTGGTGCTCAGTTCATTGTATTGGGGATTGGTGTCTCTAGTAGGTTGGTGCCTACAAATACATCAAGGGATTGGTGTCTCTGGTAGGTTGGTGCCTGCTTCATATTGTATGATTCACTTGTATATTTATGCTTTGTGAGGCTAGATTTGGACAATAATTCCAAGAAATTGTTATCACCATGGTTTTTCCCATCTTGGGTTTCCACGTATATCTAGTGTTCAATTATGTGAATGTGTGCTAATACTCAATTAGTAGTAGTGAAGATTCAAGTTGCATGATATGATATTCTCTGTTGAAGTTGACAATTTTGAATTGATTACATCTATTGATTCACCCCCTCTTAGTAGATTGTGTGCCCTTCAATTGGTATTAGAGCAAGGTTCCTTTGGAGAAGCCTAATAGCTTAAGGTAGTTTTAGGATGGCACACTCTATTGCTTAGGAAGGATTCTCTGCAAATAAAGTACCACTCTTTGATGGATCTAATTTTGCATTCTTGAAAGTTAGGATGGAGTCCTTGATGGATCTAGAACTTGATATCTAGATTTCAGTGTTAGAGGGATATGATATTCTTGAAAACCCTCCTAGGTATCATGTCAGAAAGAGGGCTTGTGAAATTAATGCTAAGGAAAGGAATGCTATTTTATGTGGATTGACTAACTTTGAGTTTTTGAAAGTAATTCAATGCAAAACAACAAAGGAAATATGGGAAAAATTGCATACCATCTATGAAGGTGATGACAAAGTTGAAGAGGCAAAGCTACAAACTCATAGATCTTAGTATGAAAGCCTAAAGAAGAAAAAAGATGAGAATATTTCCACATTCCTACTCTAGGTTGATGAAGTTGTCAACTCTATTTTTGGTCTTGGTAAGGAATTAAAAGAAAATATTGTAGTGAAAAAGGTACTCAGAACTCTTCGTAGAAGGTTTCATTCTAAATTCTCTGCAATTGAAGAAGCTAAAGATATGAATTTTTTGAAGATGACATAACTGCATGGGATTATAACTACTTTTGAAATGAGATTTGAAAGTGAGGATTCTATAAGAAAAGAGGTTGCATTCAAAGTATCTAAGAAGCAAGTTGATCAAGATTCTAATATTGGATCAGATCTAGAGGAAGCCAATTTTGTCAGAAAGCTACAAAGATATTCAGGTAATTATAAAGGCAAGTTACCTTTTAAGTGTTTTAATTGCGGTGAAATAGGGAATTTTATGGCTAAGTGTCCCCATAAGAATACTAACAATGTTGAGAAAAATTATGGAAAGAAATAATTTTAGAGAAAAATAAATTTCAATGGAAACAAAAGAGTTTCTACACTAATGAGGATGGCTACTCTTCTAAGGAAGAAGATGAGGATATCTTCGGTGATGAGAATGGAAAAACTATAGTCATAGATTTTGAAACTAGTGAAGAAGATGCAGAAATGGATTTCAAAAATAATGAAGATGAAGTAGATCTTATGGAAGAATTGCTATGTGTTGGAAAAGAGATTAAGAGATTGAAGAAGAGAATTGTAGAAGTGAAGGCTAAAGAAAAGGTATCTTTGGATCTAGAGGAAGCAGAGAAGATGATTATTGAACTGAAGACCCAGATAAAAGAAGAAAAAATTATTGAAGAGGTTCTGAGTAGAATTTTTTTGTCAAGAGACAAGGACTGTGAGAAACTTGAAGCAGAAGTTGTGTTGATAAGAAAAGAGCTTTAGCAGATGAATCAACAGCTAAAAATGAAGTTTGGAAAGAGTACTGAGACCCTAGATCTAATATTCAGAAGTTAGAGATCTATGCATGTCAAATCCAAAATTAGTTTTGATGATTAGAAGAACAAGGTGATAGAACAACTAGTGAAGTTTGCTAAAGCAAGTTCAGAAGTGACTGGTTCTGGAAGTAAAAAATATGAAAGAATTATTGCAAGTGATGAAAGTAAGACACTACATGATGACTTTATTCAAGTTTAAAATGTTGAAAATTGAGGTGTTTTCTTAGCTTAATACTTTGTAAAACTTTAATATTGTTGATCTAAATAAGCTTTTCCTTTGTTACATATTTTTTGTGGGTGATTATCTTGATTAATCCATTTTACTATTTGTAGAATGTAGATAGAAGTTGATAGAAGTAGACAAGATATTAGAAATATTACACAAGCATATACCATGGAGAAACCCTTTTGGTAAAAAAATCCACCAAGAATTAATCTATTATTCAATCTCTGAAGTAGATTAAAATAGCTTCAATTCTTGCTTGAGAATGCCTCTTTTTCCTTCACCAAAACTTCTTCACAACCTGCAATAAAAATTGATACCAACTCTCTTCAACTTGCTTGAGATAAATAGGCTTTGATTAACTTTGTAAACTCCACAAGAGTTACAATTACAATGTTCAAGCCCTATCCCTAAAAGGTACACCTATCTCATGCAAATAGAGTTATGTCGTGAAGAACAATGTCAAATCCTCATCTTCATGCATTTGGGCATCCCAAATTGAAGGAGCAACTCAACCTTTGTTCTGTAAATATCTTCAAGGCTTCATCCTCAAAGTAGGTGCCCAAAAGTGGTCCCACTTAACTGATCCTTCTGAAATATCTCAACATGCAAAGGAGTTAATTCCAAGAAGCCAACTTGGGCGCCCAAGTTAGGTCCAAGTCATTTCTTGTTAACTGAAACATTTCTCAACACCATTCATGCAAGAATGGTCATCCCCTGTTAACTAGAGGTAGTCCTTGTTATCTTTCATGCAACTCAAGTCATTAGCCAGGAATTCCAAGTTAACTGAAGTCAACTAGCATTCAACTAAAACTAATTGAAGATAACTAAACCATAACTGAACTAAATTAAACTAAACTGAACTAAATTGAACTAAATTTCATGCATGCAAACATCAAACCCTAACTCCTAGGATCTTTACATGCATTCAAAAGTGTTATCTCTTAGTCTGAATAGTTAACTAAACTCAAGGTGAGTGTCACCTACAATGTGGGCACCCCATGTGCCCCTATTATTTAGGAACTCATAATGGATGCCCTCACATGCTCCTAACATTTAGAATTAATTACAAATGTTAATTAACATGATTATTTCATTAAATATTAATCCCTTCCTAATCCTAGTGTTGATGAACACATTCTAAGGACTTAAGAGATTCATGAAATAAATAATGTTTAGGATTGCAATTAAATGGCATCCTATTTCCAACATTCTCCCACTTGACATTATACATTGCAATTATTCTAAACAAGGAATAATATAAAACAAGTATAGGAATCAAGGCCAATGGCCTTCTTGCACCTAACTGATCAATCCATGCCAACTTCAAATGCAACCTGCATAATCATGAAGCTTCCAAGAAAATGATTAAAACCAAGAGAACTTATTTGGTTTCATAAGATAATCTGTAACATTAATTAAAGTGTCAACTTTCTCAATTAATACCTTCCCATTATCAACCAAACCAATACCTTTCCAAAGCCTCTGTATCCAAACTGCCTCTTTGGAGGCATATTAAACCATCGAGTGTGTTGAACTCACATTCAACCAAGGTGTAGGCTCCTCGGTCTTTTCTGTTGAAAAAAAAAATCTTACAAGTAACCATTCCAACAAATATCTCTTACCATAAGAGAACTCCAGCCTAACCTATTTCTCCAAGTATCCATGAGGACCTTTAACCAACCAATCCATGCCAAACTCCAAATGCAACACAATACTTTCATGAAGTAGTGAAGCAAATGATTAATGTACCCAATACTTAAGAGAATTACACAAGATCAATTCCAAAGCTCCAATCATGAATTAGGAACATAAACATGACATCCATGATCTAACCATCTCCTCTTACGAGATCACATGCACCATAACTTACATCTTGGTCTCAAGAGAACATGTAATATGCCAAACTCTAAATGCATATCAAGAGTAAACCATGACATAATAGCAACCACTCTAAAACAATAAAAAACCATATCCCCAATCACATGAATACAACCTTACCAATGATGCATCCTGTCACTGCCAACAACTCCCATTGAACCGTGGTACCGAGTTACACATGGCATTGTGACTACCATCCTCTCCATGAAGATTACTCTGAAACATGAAGCAAAGAGTTATCACAAACAATATTAGCTGAAATAACCAATGCATCATTACTATCATCTGAGGACTCCTTTGTAGAAGAATCAAAACTTTCTTTCTTGTTCTTACAATCCTTCTTCACATGTCCTGGTTTCCCACAATTCCAACAAATTACCTTACTCTTACCAGGGGTTTTAGACCATCCTTTAAACTTACCCTTTCCTTCCTTGTCTCCCTTAGGTCCCTTTTTCTCAAGCCTACCTTTTACAAACAAGGCATCTTGGATTTCCTCTTTAGAATTCCTCCTCATCTCCTTTGATAGGAGAGTAGGGATTATATTGTCCATCTTAGGATTTGCACCATTACCACTAATTGCAACAATTAGATTTTCCCAAGAATCCGGTAAAGAATAAAGTAGCAAAATGCATTTATCCTCATCTTCTAGATTTACATCTATAGATGCTAACTGACTGATAATTAAATTGAAAGCATTTAAATGTTGTGCAATAGATTCACCATCTTTAATTTTTAATGAATACAACTTCCTTTTCAAATACAACTTATTGGTGAGACTCTTAGTTTGATAAATATCCCCTATTCTCTTCCATAATTTAAATGTAGCAGTTTCATCTTAAACATTCAAGAGAACAACATCAGCAAGACATAATCTAATTGTTCCTCTTGCCTTCTTATCTAACTTAGCCCAATCCTCATCTGAAATAGTTGTAGGTGTCTTTGTATCATTATTAACCACTAACCACTGATCTCTTTCTTCAAGAAGATCTTCCATTTTTAATTTCCACATTTCATAGTTAATTAGATCCATTGAACCTTTCAATATCTAATTGAGAATTCATCGTAACAAACTTATTTTCAAAATCAGTAAATAACAAAAATAATAAAAGCTCCCACTAAGCCAAAAAAACTCCAATCTTTTAAGAGATTTAGGCATCCCAATACTCTACCCAACCTCAGCTCTGATACCAAATGTTGAAAATTGAGGTGTTTTCTTAGCTTAATACTTTGTAAAAATTTAATATTGTTGATCTAAATAAGCATTTACTTTGTTACATATTTTTTGTGGGTGATTATCTTGATTAATCCATTTTACTATTTGTAGAATGTAGACAAAAGTTGATAGAAGAAGTAGACAGGATATTAGAAAGATTACACAAGTATATACCATGGAGAAACCCTTTTGGGAAAAAAATCCACCAAGAATTAATCTATTATTCAATCTCTGAAGTAGATTACAATAGCTCCAATTCTTGCTTGAGAATGCATCTTTTGACTTCACCAAAACTTCTTGACAACCTGTAATAAAAACCAATACCAACTCTCTTCAACTTGCTTGAGATAAATAGGCTTTGATTAACTTTGTAAACTCCACAAGAGTTACAATTACAATGCTCAAGCCCTATCCCTAAAAGGTACACCTATCTCATGCAAATAGAGTTATGTCGTGAAGAACAATGTCAAATCCTCATCTTCATGCATTTGGGCATCTCAAACTAAAGTAGCAACTCAACCTCTGTTATGTAAATATCTTCAAGGCTTCATCCTCAAAGTAGGAACCCAAAAGTGGTCCCACTTAACTGAGCCTTCTAAAATATCTCAACATGCAAAGGAGTTAATTCCAAGAAGCCAACTTGGGCGCCCAAGTTGGGTCCAAGTCATTTCTTGTTAACTAAAACATTTCTCAACACCATTCATGCAAGAATGGTCATCCCCTGTTAACTAGAGGTAGTCCCTATTATCTGTCATGCAACTCAAGTCATTAGCCATGCATTCCAAGTTAACTAAAGTCAACTAGCATTCAACTAAAACTAACTAAAGATAAGAACCATAACTAAAATTGAACTAAACTAAACTAAACTAAACTAAAACTAAACTAAACTAAACTAATTGATTCTGAACTAACTGATCTGAACTAAACTAAACTAAACTTCATGCATGTAAACATCAAACCCTAACTCCTAGGATCTTTACATGCATTCAGAAGTGTTATCTCTTACTCCAAATAGTTAACTCAAGGTGAGTGTCACCTACCATGTGAGCACCCCATGTGCCCCTATTATTTAGGAACTCATAATGGACGCCCTCACATGCTCCTAACAGTTAGAATTAATTAAAAATTTCAATTAACATGATTATTTCATTAAATATTAATCTCTTCCTAATCCTAGTGTTGATGAACACATTCCAAGGACTTAGGAGATACATGAAATAAATAATTTTTAGGATTGCAATTAAATGGCATCCTATTTCCAACACAAAAGAAGAGAAGAATATCTAGAAAACGGGGATACAACACCAAGTTCAATTATAACTTATTCAATTACTATTTTAAATACAATATTTTTTGTCAA
The DNA here is from genome assembly GCA_007258455.2 of Sequoia sempervirens. Lineage (NCBI taxonomy): Eukaryota > Viridiplantae > Streptophyta > Pinopsida > Cupressales > Cupressaceae > Sequoia > Sequoia sempervirens. The sequence continues at coordinate 90,187 of VDFB02141049.1, read as the reverse complement.
AAGGTTGTGGACTATAGAAAAGCTTCAGTAAGAAAAAGAAAAAATTTCAATAATAAAGCATTTGCACCTATATTCAATTTTAATATCATTTGCTACAAATGCAACAATTTTGGTCACATTGTCAGGAATTGCATAAGCAATTTTGTGAGTCCCCCTCTATTGAGATCAAAATGTAGAAGTCATGAATTAGATAAAATCTAGAAGAAGGTTATGAAAGAGAAAAGGTCAAAGAAATCAATGATTTCTAAAACTGCAATACATGCTCAGAAAGAGAAGAATCTATGGAGCATAGATGTTGGATGCTCAAGCCACATGACTGGAGATAAAAGTAAGTTCATGAATTTTTAGAAATTTGAAGGAGGCTTTATAACTCTTGGAAATATTTCTATTGCCAAAATTATTGGTAAGGGTACTTTAAGTCTTGATGGTGGTAGGACAAAGACACATGATGTTTTGTATGTTGAAGGACTAAAACATAATATGTTAAGTGTAATTCAGATGTGTAATAAAGGTTATAGGCTACCCTTTAGTGCTAAAGGTTGTGAAATCAAGAAATCAAGTACCAAAGAACTAATTACAGAAGGAAGTAGGGCAAATAGTGACATATATCACCTTAGTGAGTTGAATGGACAAAATTGTCTTACTATGTAGAAAGAAGAAAGTAGGCTTTGGTATAGAAGGTTGGGTCATATTAATTTTGATGACATTGTAAAGATTATCTCTGGAGGAATAGTCTAAGATATGTTAAATATTAAGAAGACACAATCTATAAGCTACAAACCATGTCATGAAGGAAAATAGTCAAGAAGCGGATTTCCTGCTAAGGAATATTCTACATAAAAACCATTGGATTTGATCCATACATATCTATGTAGAACTATGAGGAAAAATATTCTAAAAGGAGACAGGTATTTCATGATGCTCATAGATGATTACACTAGAATGACTTGGATTACTTTTTAAAAGAGAAGTCAGAAGCATTTGAGAAGTTTAAGGCATTTAAGGCATTAGTAGAAAATGGAACTAGAAGAACAATCAAGGTTTTGTGATCAAACAGAGGTGGAGGATTCACTTCTAACAAGTATGAAAAATTCTATGAAGAGCATGGGATCCAGAGGAAATTTTATGCTCCTAGGACTCTACAACAAAATGGAGTTGTAGAAAGGAAGAATTGAACTATACAGGAGATGGCAATAATAATGTTGAGTCAAGAAAATCTACCAGATATGTACTAGAGAGAATAAATTCAAACTACAATATATATTTTGAAGAGAGCTCAAATCAGATGAAAGATTGATAAAACACCATATGAGTTATGGAGAGGAAGATCGACTTTAGTCAAACATCTCAAGATATTTGGAAGCAAATGCTACATCAAAAGGGATGAATAAAATTTGGGTAAGTTTGATTCCAAATCTCATGAAGGTATTTTTCTTGGTTACTCCATGACTAGTAAAGCATATAGATGTTACATCAAAAGGCTGAAGAAGATTGTGGAAAGTGCAAATGTGAGAATTGATGAAACAATTTAGTCTATTGGTACTCCAGAAGTAGAAGATTGTGAAGAACCAATCCACAGTAGTGATGAACATTCAGAAGATGTTACAAAAACTCCAAAAAAATATGTTCAAAAGAATCACTTTGAAGACTAAATTATAGGAGATAAAACCAAAGTCTTGAGAGGGTAAATGGGCAAGTACACTTTGCATTACTATCAAAGATAAAACCAAAGTCTTATAAAGAAGAAAGAAAAGAGAAAAGTTGCATAAATTTTATGGAGAAAGAGCTTAATCAAATCAAGAAGAATGAAACTTGGGAACTAGTCCCAAGACCTAAAGGCAAGAATGTAATTGGAACCAAGTGGGTTTTTAGAAACAAACTAAATGAAGAAGGTGAAGTGATCCAAAATAAGGCTAGACTTGTGTGTAAATGATATGCTTAGATTGAAGGCATAGATTTTGAGCCCTTTATGGACTTAAACAAGCCCCCAGAGCTTGGTATACAAGGTTGGATGGATACTTGCAACAACAAGGGTTCTGAATCTAGAAAGTGTAGACAACAATCTATATATAAAAATAAAAGGTGATCAATTGTTGATAGTTGTGGTCTATGTAGATAATATCATTTTTGGTGATAGAAATGATGACATGTGCAAGATGTTTCAAAAGGTGATGTAGAATGATTTTGAAATTTCTATGCTAGGTGAATTATCCTTCTTTCTTGGGTTCCAGATTATAGAATCAGACAAAGGCATATTCATTTCCCAAAAAAAAAAATATAAAGGAGATGCTAAGTAATTTTAGTATTAAAGACTACAAATTGGTGGATACACCTATGGTTATAAGATGTAAGATGAATAAAGATGATAAATCTACTTTGGAAAACCAAACATTGTACAAATCTATGATTGCTAGTTTGCGATATGTAATAGTATCTAGACCAAATATAATGCATGCAATTGGATTGGTAGATAGATTCTAGATAGAACCTAAGGAAACTCATGTCAAAGTAGTAAAAAGGATGTTCAAATATCTGAAAGCTACAATGGATTTTGGACTATGGTATCCAAAGAGTGAAAATTTCACTCAAACTAAATATATAGATGCAAATTGGGCAGGAAGCATAGATGACCGTGTTGCCACTATTTTTCAGTCACCCTTACAAAAAATTATGACCTATCTTTGAAGTGGATCAAACTGTCTTTTTGTCACCTTTTCATTCTAGTTTGTAAACCTACATCAGGCGTCACTCAAGTTTTCAAATCTCTCCCTCACCCAACGTCCTTGAATTCCAACTTAAAATCTACTTTGTGTCAATATTTTTGGAATATGTGAGTAGGTGTCGAGTTGTCAAAGGTTTTTCATATCCGCTAAGTTTACCAAAGATGGAAAAGAAGAGATGATAAAGGGGTTTGGTGGAACTTTGGGTAGTTTTGAAACAATTGTTTGTTCCCGACAGGGTTTGCAAAACTTAATTATTCCCACAGTAATTTCTTTTGAAATTTGATCATCTTTCCTAAAAAATATTCTTTTTGGAGGAGTTCACTAAAAGAGAAACGTAAAATCATTTTGAGGGTTGATTTGGAGTAGCGGGCGATGAACTCAATTTCAAAACTAGGGCAAACTCTGAAGACATTTTGAAAACGTTGTTCTAAATCCAACATTTGTGCATTTGAGTTGATATATGTTATTATTCCAAGAATTCATTCACAAAAGAAAATAATGCTATCAGAAGCTAACTTATTGCAGAAAAATAATAACATTCAAAATGCATAGCTAATAAGATATATTGTAGACATGGAAATAAAAGAGTGTATTGCAAAAAAAATGAAAACATAGAGATAAAACTGAGAACTTTTGAGAAAATTCACATCACAAAATACAAATTTGAAATCCAAAAAGATATTGTATATATATATATATGGGTAAACCCACAAAACTGGTTTACAATTCCAATGAGGAAGGAAAATTGCAAAAAAATGCCCCCATGGAAAAAAAATTGGTTTTTGGGGATTCAAATGAACATTTGGTTTGAGCAAACCAAAAGGGGGTTCACTAGAACCCCTCTTCGAGCGAACCCATTAATTGTTGGGTCCCACATTTCCCAGGAAAAAAACAAAAGAAAAATTTTGTGGAAAGGGGGTTCACTCGAACCCCCCTTTTCCCCTCTTCTCCCCCTCTGGCACCAAAAATCTCCAAAATTTTTCCCTTCAAAGCTCGAGTTGAGGTAAAAATGGAGAATACTTCATAGACCCAACAGGATGATAGTAGTCCTCGGAACAAGCTATCCAACGAATGTAATTTTAATATGTTTTGGTTTTATTATGTATTTGTTTTTTTAGTTTGATTAAACATAGGTTTTTAATTGAAAATCAAGCTCTTTGTTCTACACATGTGGAAAAATAGCATATTATCAAAAAAAAAATATTAGTGCACTAGATATTGAATTCCTTGATCCAACAAAATAAATGAATTTTGATACATAAAAAAAAGTTATGTTGTATATGGTCTGCCTATGTTTGAATTGTAATTGGTTTGACTTCAAAACTTGATTAAGGAAAAATATTCAATAAAACACTATGAAACCAAATGAAATCACAATATATCATAGTTACAAATCTAAATTTGAAAAATTTAGAATTTTATCCTTCATGGAAAAAAAGTTATGTTGTATACGGTGAGCGTCACTCCTTAAAAATGGTGTTTACTGAAAAAACTAATTTTCAAGGAGATGAAAAAAGAAGTACAATCTGATTTAAAAAACTTTGAAAAAAAAAATATTTATAATCTACAGAAAAAATGTCACAAATCACTAGTTTTCATCATCTTCAAATTCCTCACGGTTTAGCCACTATAGGTGCCCTAAAGTGAAGATTTTGTTAGAAAAAATCAGTTCAATGTCCAGTTTGGCCAAAAATTGTAAACCAGTATTGTGGGATCACCTATATGTGTGTGTGTGTGTGTGTGTGTGTGTGTGTGTGTGTGTGTGTGTGTATATATATATATATGTATATACATATATACATATATACATATATATATACATACATACATATATATATATATATATTGTATTACATCACAAAAAATGAGGTTTCTAGCACAAGGGGTCTAAGGCACAGAGGATAAAAATGAGGATCCTAATGCCCTCTATCATTTCCTGCAGACATTCAATCTACATAGGTGAAAAGAGATTTTTGTTAAACTCAATGTAATGGGAAAAAGTCTCCATATTATGTTCTAGTCTAGTATGGAGTAGGGAAACTACTTGCCTAGCTCATTCATTCCTCAGCACAGTAGTGATGCAAATTGCATTGCCGACCAAGCCCACATGCGGATGCACAAACAAACCACCCAAGACGTCCTCAACACATGGAAGGTACATTGGCTTCACCAGATGCTCAGTAGCATGGATTCCACATTCAAATCTCTCGAAGGTGCAAATGATATTGCAAATGAAACATTCCAACAAACCAAAGTTGTGCACATGCACCTGGGACAAGAAGTGTTTGCCAATTATCTTTTAGATGACACCCTCCACATCATTTTGGATGAAGAAAACTTCCTTGAGTTGGTCTGCAACCAACCTCCATACAGTGCTACATTCCACACCCTCAATGGTGAGGAAATCATTCCTAATCTTAGAGATGACATCACTTGAATAACTCGACATATATGAGACTGTAATGATCATTACACAAAATAAGAAGAGTTGTGGCTAATTTATACAATGGGAAGAGTAAGAGGAGTCCACTTGGAGGAAATTAATGCAAGAAAGGACACCTAGATTGCCTCATACTTAATGAGCTTAATGGAGTGATGTGATGGTAATTCAGTAGGGTGGGTTTTGGCATCAAATAATCTCCCACATTTAAAATATTTGCACAAAAACAATCCTAGGTGGCATATTACTAATTTCCAAAAGTGAGAAGTTGTGGACTATTTGCATGAGTGTTTCCACAAGGACTACAAATAGAGAGTGTTGATTCATTCCCTCGTCTTTTCAATTGTAAATTATGACATCATCATAACCTCTCTTAAAAATAGTCATTAATGACCATGTGTCATGATCGGACAGAAATTGGTTGTCCTCCGCAAACTGCTTATTTGACCGGATGACGGTTATCACTCTTCCAAGAATTTTTTTATGAGAAAATATTGACCATTATGAAGTAAATATTTAAATATTTTTTAGTTGGAAATTGCAAGGATCCAAAATTTTGATCCCCCTTGCACTATGATGCACGAGAGAGAATTGATCTTAATTGAAGGATCAGTTTTGTAGTTTTGATTATTTGTTGATGTTTATTATCTGTGAGCAGTGAATTTTAAATGAAATAATTAATTCTTATGAAAAATTATATGAGCTTTGATAGGTGTTATGGATATTCCTTCCCTATTAGGATGCAATATTCTTTGGTGTTTTGTTCATATATCTTCAGTGAATTTTGAAATTGTAGTGTTCTAAGTCAACTTACTATTGATAGTTTGATCTATGAGTCATGATATTGATAGTTTTTCAATTTACTTTCTAGCTTAGTTAATCATTTTAAATAAATTTCAGTCGCATCTATTTCATGGATATGGATAAATTTTAGTCTACCTTTTCTTCTTTTCAGTCAAAATCATACCCTAAATTTCATAAAATCAATAAAAAATCAAAAATTATATCAAAAGAGAGAGTTGTACCTCAAATAAAATTCAGAGGAAGATCACCAATGCAATGGTGATCTCTCCAATTGTTGGTGATCGATTAGTTCTTCTTTTGGGCAGAATGGAGTCAATCTAAGTTAATCATTTAAAGGAAAAATTTGTCAACCAACAGATTTTTGGCAACTCTACTAAGGAAGTGTGTAGATTTTTTTAAGAGGTTCCATTATCATGATTAAAGATGGTGTTACCACATGAGAATACTTTTCCATTCTTGCAGCCAAATTTAGATTGGGTTACAATTGAATAAGAAGGAATCATCTCATGATTGAATACTCTTGCGTAGAGGTATAGAATAAGTTCTCCTAATTATATAAGAGAAAATTTTGTTCTTGAAGAAGAGGAAGAAAGAGCATGATGATCGATGTGGAGATTAGTGGAAAGAGCTTTGAGGTTGGAAATTGTTTGGTACCAACACCCTCAACCTCACCCCAATCATGGTCAAAATCCTCCTCTAGTTCAAAACCTACCAACAAGGAATTGATTTAAACAAATTTTTTGAAGTAGAAATGGAATTATCTCTCCTTGAATGGAGGTTGGCGACTTTGATTTACAAAGTTCTTTTTGTTTACACAATCCTCCTTAAATGGTTTCTACTTCATTATTTCCATGGATGACCCATTTTGGACCACTAGTGTTACCCAAATTTTTACCTCTTCCTATTGGATCCAGGGAACATTTTCCAAAATTCGTTGGGGAAGAAAGGCAAGATCTTGAGGATCATATACAGGATTTTACAATTGCTTGTGCAATCTCTGAAGTTATGGAGGAAATTTTGGTAGTTCAATTTTTTGTAGAGTCTTTGGTTGGTAAAGTAGTAGGTTGGTTTCGGTGGTTAGATAACTGGGATATTCTGAGGAGTAAGTTTATTGAGAGATTCAAAATAGTTATTGATATAGCTGCTCTATTAAGGTCCCTTTTTAGCATTCGGAAGGGAGAAAGTGAAAGCATAAGGGATTTCATTGATAGGTTCACTAGAATCTTGAGATAGATTCCTCATCCCAATGTGCCCACTCAATTCAATTTGGTGGTTTCCTTCATGTCTTCTCTGCACCCTGAAGTACAATTTCATTTGAGATGGAGAAGGGTGGTTGAATTTTAAGTTGCAAATATTGAATCCATAAGGATATAGGATGACTTACTCTTGACGAAACATTTTGATCATTCGATAGTTGAAACGTCACCTAGTAGAAGTCTCATTTATGGGTTGAGTCACAAAATTTCAAGTGAAGGAAATTCCCCCACTTATACAGTTGATCATTCCAACTTGACTTAGTAGTGTCAAGAAGTTCTAGGTATATCCGGAGTTGATGACAGAAGTAAAATGTATGTCAAGCATTATAGATATGAAGACAAAGATTTAGACTATTCAGAAGATGAGGATGGTTTTCCTCATAATATATCTTTTTCTTCTATCTGGATAGATAAAGGCATTGAACAAACACCAAACTCTGTAACTCAAGCTATATATAATCCTTTGCTTGAACTCCATGGACCTAAAGGTGTAAGTTTTCTTACCCCTGTTTCTTTTGATGAAAATAAAGATAGTGAGAGGAATGATGGGGGTCATCTTTCCAACAATGAATATGTAATACAAAGGATCATATGTCATGTAATTCCTTGATATTTCCATTTGTTACCTTTGTATAGGAAATTAAGGCACAAACATGCTCTTCTTGGTCGTAGCAGGTCATACTTTCCCTGACTTGTCTACAATGCCCACTCTAAAAAGAACTAATAAATTTTCCTTTAGTAAACCAAATTTATGAAATAATTAGTGAACAATGTGATAAAAGATCAACGATTTACATTTAATGAAATGAAATGATTATAATGATACCCTGAATGCTCTCAATTACACAAAGTAATATTGCACAAGTTAGAATAAACCAACAATATCCCAATAGATGTAAACAACCAGAGGAAACAAATTTTCTTTTAAATTCTCATAGTTATTAATATATATATATTTTAATTTATTTTTAAATGATAAAGATAGTGAAACAATTCAATTATGAGCTACTAAGGCAATGTACACAAGCTTTTTAGGACACCTAAGTTTAAAGATTATAATGCCATCTCAAATATTATAACTATTTGTCTAAGTCCAAGAGGCAATTAATAAATTAAGGTATATAAGATGTACTACTTGCACTTAATCATGAAATCACAAGTTAGATATTTCTAAAAATTAAGAAAAGACAATAATTTGAAAACAATAAGAAACGAAGAAATAATGTTAAATGTTAAATATATTATGAGGACTTTGTTGATATGACCTAGCTAAAAGAATAATAATACAAGTTAGACATTATCATAACAACCAAAGTTTCTTCAAGAGAAAACTAGGAAACAATATCCAAATTAGAGAATTCATAATTAATTGACTAATTCAATGCTCCTTTACTAACTTGAATGGAATTTTACTCCAGCATAATAATATCTCTAAATCTTGTTCAACTAGAGATGGATTAACCGTACACTTACATTTAAATCTAACTCCCAAATTTTACTCCAATGTGCATATAAATCTATCTATAATTATCCATATAAGCTTTTCATTCTCCCAAGTAATTGAATCATATATAATTTATACTGAATCAAACTATGTAATAGTTAGGTTAACATTTATTGCAAAGAATTTGTGGAGAAATTTACGCAACCAGTACAAAATAAAGATGGGATTAAGAAAGAAACCTCCAACAAAATCAAAGGGCGATGAATTTCTATGCATAATAAAAATAAATGGAGGATGTGTGTCATGCCACGTGTGAACCAATACCAAAAATATTAAATTTCAACATAAATCATAAGCAAGGATCAAGTTGTTGAATGGGTATCTGCAAGATTCATATGTAAATTTGTGTCTAGAAACTCCATTCCTGCTGTGAAGATTCATCTGTGCAAATGACAAACCCCTTCCATATAGCCTGCTAAACAGAACTATGTCTGTAGTGATTAGAGGCCCTCTTTTCCCTCAATTGGACCTGATCCTCCACTACAATGTTGATTTTAATATTGCACCCATAATATCCTTAAAAGTGTCGAGCAATAAAGTAGCAAAAATAACTAATATAGATTGTTTTCCTGTATACATTTTATTATAACTAAAAGGATGAGATGACAAATAATAGAGTAAATATACCCACATTTATACATATCGATGAGTGATTCCCAACATTTAGTGGTTGTGATAAGTGATAAGAGGGATTAACAAAACATTTAATTTGTCATAAAATAGGTTGGAATTCCTCAAAGAATTATTTTAATTTTCTAGAGGAGCATTACATTTTCCCCCGCTAGCTTCAAGCTTCTTCTTGGAAGCTTCCAATAGGATCCGAACTATATTCCATACTATTGATTGACCATTATTTGAGAAATAAAAGGAGAAATAAAGTGTAGAACTCAACATGCACGAAAGGATACAACTAATCATAAAAATCAAATTACACCCAATCATAAACATTAGCATTTGGATGTTGTTTCCAAAACTTAAGGAATTTGGACTGACGAGTCCACCCCCACACGGGGAACAAACACCCCGACTACTAAATTACAAACTTGAATAAAATTAGACACTAACATTGACCCCCACACACAGTGAATTCGTTTACCAAACTCTGGTATAGGGGGAGAAAGGGGGTTCCCATCCCTCTTGGGGATCTACATAATCAATTTCATATATAACTTCATTATCAACACACAATCACCACCACCCATCCAACGACCTCCATACCCAACTACCACCATCCACCCAAAACCTCCACACACCACCACTACCATCCATCCAACAACCTTCACACACCACAACTACCATTGATCCAACAATCTCCATTCATCACAATAACCAATGGCCATGGTTTTCCCAACATCATTCATAATTTCATACTTTCATATTTGATCATCCATCCCCAAGAGAGGTCTACACCCTCCTCAACCCCACATGAAGGATGCTCTCAACCCTCAGGCGAGATCCGCTCCTTATGCATAGGACAAACAACAAGACTCCACACTGAACCAAAACAAACATAAAAGAATCATGTAATCTCATCACACATAATTTAACACGAGGGTATAAACAAGTAGATCATCTTAGATGTCTACCACATCCTTACCCCAAATTGAATACCTAGTATCTCAAACCTGAGTCACAATCATAACATTCACTGGTTTCTCACAACATGTAATATAATGCACCTTCATAACTTTGGACACACTTATAAGAAACAATACTTAGCCACTTGAAACACATAGAGACCACTTAGCACTTATCAAGCAGGAACTAGTTCACATTTGTAGCAATTACCAACACCGAATCACATTGGATTTCAAAAAAGGATTTTGGCATTAGAACAATAATTATTTTTATCAAAACACAATATACCACTAAAGTTAAACTCCTTGTTTTTACATGTTTCAACTCATAGTTCCATTATTATGAAAGGAATTATTATCTTATAAATCATTTAATACGATAAGTTCGAAACTCATAAACAATTTAGATGAATACAACTTTTACCCTTCTGTCATACTTGTTTTAGAGGTGAAATTCTCCATTACTCACTTACCTAAATCCATGCTCTTATCAAATTTCCTTCTACTCATTAAACCCAAAAATAGATGCTCATACCTAATTAGAAGAAGGTTACTCAAAACTATTCGAATGATCTTAATAATTTGTGACTATGACATCCTTTACTACAAGAATTATAAATTGATAGCATCCGACATTAATATTAAAACTTTTTATAGTACCAGATCTATTATTGATTAACATGCTCTAGAAGAAACTATACTAAGATCTTCTTGCTTAATTCTATCACTAATTGTGAAATGTTCCATATCATCTATTTGAATATCAACACTACTTTTGTATGTGGCTAATCATCTATCAAATCAATCTCTATAGTAGGAGAATTATATTTAATTGATTTTATCCCCATCATTATTTGGAGCACAAACCATGATTGAATAATTTATATTGAACCAAATAAATTATAACCATCAAGAATTCAACGGGAGATCCCATCAAATTTTCAATGCATTCGAAACCAAATACCTTTAAATCAACAATTTTACATACCTGTTCACATTTTGCTTACCTGTTTTAGGATTCACTTAACTTGTGTGACCTCAAAGTTGCAACATCTTCACCTCATAATCTTGTGTTCATACCCATCGTCTTTTCCACCTTTTTCCCCAAAGCTACCTAGTGTTGCAAACCTGGGCTCTGATACCTATGCAATGCCCACTCTAAAAAGAACTAATAAATTTTCCTTTAGTAAACCAAATTTATGAAATAATTAGTGAGCAATGTGATAAAAGATCAACAATTTACATTTAATTAAACGAAATGATTAAATGATACCTTGAACATTCTCAATTACACAAAGTAATATTGCACAAGTTAGAATAAACCAACAACATCCCAATAGATGTAAACAACCGGAGGAAAAAAATTCTTTTAAATTCTCTAATTATTAATTATTATTTTTAAATTTATTTTTAAATGATAAAGATAGTGAAACAATTCAATTATGAGCTACTAAGGCAATGTACACAAGCTTTTCAAGACACCTAAGTTCAAATATTATAATGCCATCTCAAATATTATAACTATTTGTCTAAGTCCAAGAGGCAATTAATAAATTAAGGTATATAATATGTACTACTTGCACTTAATCACAAGTTAGATATTTCTAAAAATTAAGAAAAGACAATAATTTGAAAACAATAAGAAACGAAGAAATAATGTTAAATGCTAAATATATTATGATGACTTTGTCGATATGACCTGGCTAAAAGAATAATAATACAAGTTAGACATTATCATAACAACCAAAGTTTCTTCAAGAGAAAACTAGGAAACAATATCCAAATTAGAGAATTCATAATTAATTGAATAATTCAATGCTCCTTTACTAACTTGAATGGCATTTTACTCCAGCATAAGAATATCTCTAAATCTTGTTCAACTAGAGATGGATTAACTATACACTTACATTTAAATCAAACTCCCAAATTTTACTCTGATGTGCATATAAATCTATCTATAATTATCCATATAAGCTTTTCATTCTCCCAAGTAATTGAATCATATATAATTTATACTGAATCAAACTATGTAATAGTTAGGTTAACATTTATTGCAAAGAATGTGTGGAGAAATTTGTGCAACCGGTACAAAATAAAGATGGGATTAAGAAAGAAACCTCTGAAAAAATCAAAGGGCGATGAATTGCTGGGAATAATGAAAATAAATGGAGGATGTGTGCCATGCCATGTGTGAACCAATGCCAAAAATATTAAATGTCAACATAAATCATAAGCAATGATCAAGTTGTTGAATGGGCATCTACAAGATTCAAGTGTAAATTTGTGCCAAGCGACTCCATTCCTACTATGAAGATTCAAAGTCAATGCACTTATCTCAGAGAAGGTGTGATAAATAGTCCATTTGTGCAAATGAAAAACCCATTTCATATAGCCTACTAAAAAAAACTATGTCCATAGTGATTAGAGGCCCTCTTTGTCCTCACTTGTACTTGATCCTCCACTACAACGATGATTGTAATATTACACCCATAATATCCTTAAAAGTGTCGAGCAATAAAGTAGCAAAAATAATATAAATTGTTTTCCTATATACATTTTATTATAACCAAAAGGATGAAATGGAAAATAATAGAGTAAACATACCCACATTTATACATATCGATGAGCGATTCCCAACATTTAGCGGTTGTGATAAGTGATAAGGGTGCTTAACAAAACATTTAATTTGTCATAAAATAGATTGGGATTCCTCAAAGAATTAGTTAAATTTTCGGGAGGGGCATTACACTATCAATAACTTTTTATGATTCATTTTGGGTCTCATTGATTGGTAGGAGTCCCCTACCCTATACATATCCCTTTTGGTTTGTGTTTTTCCTTTTGGGGTTGGTCCCCTTTTTGGTGTGCTTTGATCCTTTCATTTTATGGTCTTAACTCTGTTTCCCAAGGGATAAGAAACTAATCTTCAAAACTATGGGTCTAGTTTCATGTATTTTTCCTTCATAGTCCTTGTCCCAAGTCAAAGCCAGTTGTTGCTACTATTTTCGGTCACCCTTACAAAAAAAATTGTGTTATATATTTGAAGTAGATCAAATTGTCTTTTTGTTTCCTTTTTGTTCTAGTTTGTAAACCTATGTCGAGCACCACTCAAGTTTTCAAACCTCTCCCTCACTTGATGTCCTTGAATTCCAACTTAAAATCTACTTTGTGTCGATCATTTTAGAAGTTGTGAGTAGGTTTCGGGTCGCCAAAGGGTTTTCATATCCGCTAAGTTACCAAATGTGAAAAGAAGAAATGATAAAGGGGTTCGATGAAAATTTGGGTAGTTTTGAAACCATTGTTGGTTCTCGACAGGGTTTCCAAAACTTAATTATTACCATAGTAGATTCTTTTGAAAGTTGAACATCTTTCTAAAAAGCTTCTTTTTGGAGGAGTTCACTAAAGGAGTAACCTAAAAGCATTTTGAGGGTTGATTTGGAGTAGTGAGTGATGAACTCGGTTTCAAAACTAGGGTAGACTCCAAAGATATTTTGAAAATTTTGTTTTGAATCTAACATTTGTGCATTAGAGCTGATATATGTTATCATTCCAAAAATTCATTTATAAAAGAAAATAACGCTATCAAAAGTGAACTTATTGCAGAAAAAGAATAACATTCAAAATGCATAGCTAATGAGATATATTGCAAACATGGAAATGAAAGAGTGTATTGCAAAAAAAATGAAAACGTGGAGATAAAGTTGAGAAATTTTAAGAACATTCACATCACAAAATACAAATTTGAAAGCTAAAAAGATATATATATATATATATATATATATTTGTATTACATCACAAAAAAGGAGGTTTCTAGCACAAGGGGTATTAGGCACAAAGGGTAAAAATGAGGATCCTAATGCCCTCTATCACTTCCTACATACATTCAATTTGTGCAGGTGAATAGAGATTTCTGTTAAACTCATTGTAATGGGAAAAAGTCTCCATCATATTGCATTCCAATCCAACTTGGAGTAGGGAAATTGCTTGTCTAGCTCATACGTTCCTCAACACAGTAGTGATGTAGATTGTGTCACCTACTAGTCCCACATACAGATGCACAGACAAACCTCCTTGGGAATCTTCAACACATGGAAGGTACATTGGCCTCATCAAACACATATTCCCCATTCAAATATCATAGAGGTGTGAATGATATGGTAAATGAAATGTTCCAACAAACCAGAGTTGTGTACATGCACCTAGGACAAGAATTGTTGACCAATTATCTTTTGGATGACCTCCTCATCCACATTGTTGTGGATTAAGAAGACTTCCCTGAGTTGGTCTGCAACCAACTTCCGCACAACGCTACATTCCACACCTCAATGGTGAGGAAATCACTCATGATCTTAGAGATGACATCACTTGAAGAAATCAACATGTTTGAGACTGTAATGATCATTACACAAAATAAGAAGCATTATAGCTAATAAATATAGAATGAGAAGGGTAAGATAGCAGAGTCCACTTGGAGGTAATTAATGCAAGAAAGGACACTTAAATTTCCTTAGACTTAATGAGCTTAACGAAGTGATGTGATGGTAATTCACTAGAGTGTGTTTTGACATCAAAGAAATATCCTACATTTAAATATTTACACGAAAACAATCCTAGGTGGCATATTACTAACTTCCAGAAGTGAGAAGTGTCAGACTGTTCACACGAGTGTTGCCATGGGGCCTACAAATAGAGAGCGCCAATTCTTTCCCTTATCTTGTCAATCAAAAATTGTGATGCCATCATAACCTCTCTTAAAAATAGTCATTAATGACCATTTGTCATGATCGAACAAAAATCAGTTGGCCTCCTGCAAATTGCTTATTTGTCTAGATGACGGTTATCACTCTTCCAAGAATTTTCAAGAAAATATTGGTTGTTATGATGTAATTATTTAAATATGTTTTATTTGGACATTGTAAGGGTCTAAAATTTTGATCCTCCTTACACTATGATGCACAAGAGAGAATCAATCTTGATTGAAGGATCAGTTTTGCAATTTTGATTATTTGTTGTAGATGTTTATTGTCTATGAGTAGGGAATTTTGAATGAAATACTTAATGCTTATGAAAAAGTTTGTGAGCTTTGATAGGTTTTATGGATAGTCCTTCCCTATGAGGATGTGTTATTCTTTGGTGTTTTGTTCATGTATCTTTAGTGAATGTTGAAATTACAGCGAGTCAAGTCAGCTTACTATTGATAGTCTAATCTATGAGTCATGATATTGATAGTTTTGTAATTTAATTTCCAGCTTAGTTAATCATTTTAAATCAATTTCAATTGCATATATTTCATGGCTACGGATAGATGTTAGCTTGAATTTTCTATTTTCTATTCAAAAGCATATTCCATATTTCATAAAATCAATAAAAAATCACAAATTATATTAGAAGAGGGAGTTGTACCTCAACTAAAATTCAGAGCAAGATCACCAATGCAATGGTGATCTCTCCAATTGTTGGTGATCGATTAGTTCTTCTTTGGGTAGAATGGAGTCAATCTTACTTAATCGTTTAAAGGAAAAAACTGTCAACCAACTAAACAGAAGAGCACAAGAGGTGGAGCATTATTTCTTGGTGATAGTTCGGAGTCGTGGTTGAGCAAAAACTAGGACTCAGTTTCTTTATCCACAAGAGAGTCAAAATGCATTGTTGCAGCCTCATGTTACACTCAAGTGTTTTGGATGAAATAGAATTTGAAGGAGATGAAGATTGAGTTTGACGAACCTATTTCTATTCTTTGTGATAATTGTATAGGAGTGAATTTGCACCCCTCTCGTAAATTCCCCTTTTACACCCTCTACTTTAGGAAAATCAAGTCCGAATAAGAAATTCCACATCACCTATCTGCAATACATCCACTTGGTGCTTGTCTTTTGTGTCAGTGGGGGAATTTTTTTCAAGGACACGTGTGCGACACGCAGACATCTGCATGGTGTGATGTTGTCCCTAACATATTCCAACCTCTGGAATCTATAGAGACATTATTTCTCCATTTGCAATGAAGCATGACACCTTTGTGCCTTCCTACCGACCCGAGAATGGATCTTTCCCTCCTAAATCCCCTTCAAATGAATATATTTCACTTTCACCTCATCTCTTTAGCAATTCATGCCATCCTTTACACACTAATTCGATCTTGCCTCACAATTCTTGAGCTTCTATGCATATTCTCTACTTCATGTTGTACTTTTTCCACCATTGGAGTTGTGAATTGGTATCCTACGGGATTGCTTCTTCATTGTTGCGATAGCGTAGACATTACTAAGCTTGCATCCTCCTCTATGTGCTTGATGGAACCTTGATTTAGAAGGTGATATTGTTACATTTCTCCATTTCCATAGCATTGTCACTTGATTTGTTTAGCATAGTGTTCTTGTTATTGTTTGGTATCTTTTCTACTACTTTCTTTATCACATTTTCTATCTCGTGGATTTTCAAGTTGTCCATGGAGGTGGAAACACCAAAACAAGGGTTTGATTACAACAAACCCCTATAAAGCCCCAACATTTTTCCTCTCTTGGTTATGTGTAGGTACGTGTTAGTGTGGAGCTTGATGGCAAGCTGGACTCTTCATGAGTTGATCTTCATCACCTTTTCTTTTGTCATCTCCTTTATCATCTTTCTATTTATTTCATTCATTCTATCATTTACCATTTTGTTTAGTACTTTAAACTCTATTTGCTAGACCGTTAGTTGGTTTTTGCACCTTGTACTGTACTTTTGTACTTTTTGGCCATATGGATGCTAGCACCCCAAAGAGATGCCAGTGTGTTTTGTTGTCATCCCTAACCCACGTTGTTTTCCTCGGGTAGAGAGTTGTCTGAGTTACGGTTTGGGTTCCAAAAGCTAACTCGTTTAGCTCCATTCAAACTCTCAAGCTAGTAGAGTGATAGAAGCCCCTGAGGGTGCTCTCCATTCTCTATCCTTGAGCTAAAACACTTGCACGGTTGGGGTAGATTAGGGAAGCCTTCAACTCTTGACTCTCTATGACCTGGAGACTTAGTGTGGTTGGTCTCCCTCTACATTTTGGTGAACCTAACATGAACCATTTTGGTTCCATTTAGCAGTTCTGAAAGCCCCTTTCCTCATATCCTAGGAGTGTTGTGGGTGTGAGTGTTGCAAGGCATCTAGCCTTGCAACCCAACCTATGACCCCTAGTGGCGTAGTTGGAAGGTTCCTTAAGTATCACAAAATAAAACCTTAGTTGGGTCATTGTCTAGTTGCAAAACCCTTTGGGGCTTTGTGAAAGTTTTATTTAGTGTATGAAGAAATGCCCTCCTTTTCACATCTTCCCATCCCATTTTTCAACCTACGAGTGAATCCCCTACCATAACTTTCACCTCGTAGGACTTGTTGATGAATTAAAATAGAGAACCATCTCCCTTATATATCCCCACATGAATCAATGGAAAAACTGTAATGGGTGTTCTTGTTGACCCTATGTGTCAGGTGAATGTCATCACTAAAGAGATTATGCTAATTAAATTCTTACACAAAGATGGGTATGAAAAATATAGGAGTAGATCCATACACATGATGGGATTTCCATACCTCCCATTGGTTGCATCACCTTTTCAGTCTTGGTTGGACCTAAATCCGTAAACAAACTCTTTGGCATAATCCTGAGGTCTAAGCTCTTCAGGGTGAAACTACGTATCTCCTGATTGGTCACTATGAATACAGTTCCCTCAGTGGTTCATAAGTGTCTGAAGTTCCTCCATGAGGGTACAGTACATGTAGTCCACGACACCGGCTATAAACCACCAATTGTGTGTGAGGGCTACTCATTGGATCACTTTTGGCCTACGCCCATTGGTCTGCTTCCCCCTAGGATGGACCTCTTGTACCAAACCCATGTGAGGTATGAGAATGGGGGAATAAATCCTAAGGTGAGATACCCTCCTTCTCCCTATGCCATCTCGCATAAGGATTTCCTAAAAGAAGACAATGAGGTCACCTTGTCTCGAAGAATGGAGGAAGAGAAGCGTGCCCAAGGCCCTTCTTCTTCTTCTTCTATTGTCCCACCTATCACTTCCTATTTCCCTACTATGGCACCATTGTCATCTACTCCTAGGCGTTTGCTAAAGAAATCGATGGTGCCCGTTTGGCGAAATCCCAAGCGTCTGTAATTTGAACTGCTCATCTTACCCACAATTCCTCGGCTCATTCGATATGATAAGGGAAAGGGTCCCTATGTGGTTTCCTCTATGTCTCCACCTTTTTGGCCTCCTACTGATCCTTTCACTAAGATAGTAAATGGGAAAAGGCCCATCGTTGAGGCATTAGAGCCTACTCCCCCTATTGCCATTTCTTCGTCCTCTCAACCTCTCCCTCCTATTCCCATTCAGGAGTCTCTCCCTCTATGGGAAACATACATGATGGACACTCTGATGGTCGAGCAGGAGTCTTCCGTTCTAACTCAGCTTTTGGCCTCTAGCTCCTAGAGTCGTAGGAACCATCTTAAGTGTGAGTGCAAGCATTGAAGAAAGGCTCTGGCTGCTGAGCAGGCTACCTTACAAAGGAAGGAAGGGGATTCAATAGCTTTTGCTTCGACACCTTCTGCTATATCCTCCTCTTCCCTCCCCTCTGCTTTAGTTCCTTCAGCCTTGGTCTTGCTTCTGAATCCCACCACGAGCATAAGTGATCCTTACCTGAAGAGGGTGCAAGTGTTTATCACTCCTTCAGTTGAGCCACGCCTTCTGATGTCCCTCTCATACATCCTACCGTTCTCAAAGCCCGTGGACATGTTGAATACCTCAGTGGTGTCCTTCATGGTTTTCTCCTTTTCCTTCACACCTTTTTCTTCATCTGTGGGGATCTCACATCCTTTCATGAAGTGAAAGATGAAGAATGACCTAGCTAGCAAAGGGGGGATGAAAGAGAGGTTCACCTTCTTTGGAGGGTGGTTCTGCATTAGTGTGTATCGTCCTGGTGACAGAAGAAGTCCCAGTGTCCCCGGATTTTTTCATTGCTCCCAAGTCTCTCAGTGAGTCTAGCAATGAATCTCGAGTGTTTCCTCCCTCGCCTATTGAGTTAACACATGGCCACCTTCCTCTTATGATGATCTAGACTGGGAGAATGATGACATCTTGGTTGATGAGGACTATGGGGCACCTCTTCTTTATCTATAGAATAGATTGTGTGTGTGTTTGTGTTCCCATGTGCTTGTGTTATGTGCTCCTAGATGACCCTTGTCACCCTAGTAGGTGATTGGATATAGGAGTTTTTTTATGTCATAAAACTTAGTCTATTTGTTAAATCATTCTTCCACTGTTGTGTATTGATTTTTGACAATTAGAGACGAGGAAAAGTGTTGGCGGAATTTAGGCTTCCCTTCCATGTTGACCCAATTTTTAATTTTCATTTTGTCTTCTCGTGCATTATTCATATGATCTAATATAGTAGGGGGTTGATGATAGTTCATTTATATATTATTATACTTATTTATCTATATTTATGAGCAGCTCTGACCCTGAAATGTTAGGTCACCCCTATGTCTCTTGTTTGTAATGTTATTGTTTCTCTTCTCACATTTTTTCTCTCTTATCTTTCATGCTTATTTCGTGATGTTGTGGTTCTCATGTGTTGTCCCTCGTGTGTGTGACAACATTACCATAGTTACATTTCGGTATGTTCCGTGGGCCACAACATCACTTTTTCATTCTTGATTTTCTCTCCTTAGGATGTCATGTGCCTCTGCATTTAGCACTCACCATCCTAAGGGGGGCCTATCAAGTATCATGTTCCTTCTGATTTTCAGAAAATACATTCAATGACCAATGAATCTTTTCTTGAAGATCCTTTCAAAACATTTTTTCAAAAATCGTGTTCCTCAACAAGGACCCCTAGCAGAATATTTTTCCTTCATCATGGGTTTGTAAAGAAAGAATTTGAAAATCCTTCCTCTGAGAAGGGAGAACCTTCTCCTACTGGTGAATTTTAACCTTCCCCTTGTGAGGGGACCTTCTTCCTTTCGAATTCCTTGATGAAGTGAACATATTTCAAAAGGATTCCTTGATGTTGAAATGATTTGTGAAAAATTCTCACTTTCAGACTGAGCGTCCCTGAGTGGACCCCTTTTCTTTTGAAGGGTTCTTGAGGGAACCCTTTGAAAGATTCTCTCTTGACTTTTCAACTATTTGTGTGACTTTTTGTTTGCTTGCCTACATGGATTTTTGTTTTCTAGCATGTTTTACCTACAAATTAACATGTTGCTTTGCAAGTGCGCCTGTGAA
The DNA here is from genome assembly GCA_007258455.2 of Sequoia sempervirens. Lineage (NCBI taxonomy): Eukaryota > Viridiplantae > Streptophyta > Pinopsida > Cupressales > Cupressaceae > Sequoia > Sequoia sempervirens. The sequence continues at coordinate 69,648 of VDFB02141049.1, read as the reverse complement.
GTTGTTTTCTGGTCCAAATCTATAGAGTCCCCTGACATTGAGATTTCCTCAGGAGAGAGTGCCTAAGGGTGCCTTCTTTGCAAGTCTAAGGACCTGTGAATTGCTTGCATCCTGCGAGATTCGTCCATCATTGTTTTGCAAACCTTCAGTGTACTTTGTTTGAAACTCCTTAGGAGAGAGTACTTGTGGAGTTATTTACCTTCCCTGTGCTTTCAAGCTCACCATATTGCAGTCTGCTTCCTCGATGGTTTAGGTATAAATTTCTAAACTCTTTCAATCTACTTTACTGAACATTCATTGACACTCATGTTCGCTAAAGTGGGGGGAAAATGTATAGGAGTGAATTTGCACACCTCTTGCAAATTCCCCTTTTACACCCTCTACTTTAGGAAAATCAAGTCTGACTAAGAAATTCCACATCACCTATCTGCAATGCATCCACTTGGTGCTTGTATTTTGTGTTGGTGGGGGAATTTATGCCAAGGACACATGCACGACGCGTGGACATTTACGTGGCACACTACCATCCTTGACAAATTCCTACCTCTAGAATCCATAGAGACGTTATGTTCTCCATTTTTGACGAAGCGTGATGCCTCTATGCCTTCCTACCAACCTAAGAACATCTCTTTCCCTTCTAAATCCCCTTCAAATGCATATCTCTCACTTTCACCTCATCTCTTTAGCAATTCATGCCATCCTCTACACACTAATTCAATCTTTCCTCACAATTCTTGAGCTTCTATGCATCTTCTCTACTTTGTGTTGCACTTTTTCCACCATTGGAATTGTGACTTGGTGTCTTGTTGGACTTCTTCTCTTTTATTGCGGCAACATAGACCTTACAAAGCTTGCATCCTCCTCTATGTGTTTGAGGGAACCTTGATTAAGAAGATGATATTGTTTCATTCCTTCATTTCCATAGCATTGTCACTTCATTTACGTAGCATAGTGTTATTGTTATTGTTAAGTATCTTTTCTACTACTTTCTTTATCACATTTTCTATCTCGTGGATTTTCTGGCTATCTGTGGAGGTGGAAACACCAAAGTAGGGGTTTGACTACGGCAAACCCCTATACATCCCCAAAAATATTTCTCTCTTGGTTGTGTGTAGGTACGTGTTCGTGTGGAGCTTGCTAGCAAGACAGAATCTTCGTGAGTTGGTCTTCATCACCTTTGCTTTCATCATCTCCTTTATCATCTTTCTAGTTATTTTTTTCATTTTGTCATTTACCATTTTGTTTAGTACTTTAAACTCTATTTGCTCGACTGTTAGTTGTTTTTACACCTTGTACTATACTTTCATATTTTTTAGCAGTACAGACGCCAATGCCCCAGAGAGACGCCAACGTGCCACATTGTTGTCCCTAACCCACACTATTATCCTCAGGCAAAGAGCTATTTGAAGTATGGTTCGGGTTCCAAAATTTGACTCCTTTAGCTCCATTCAAACTCCTGGGCTAGTAGAGTGACAAGCACCTGAGAGTGCTCTTCATTCTCTATCCTTGAGCTAAAATACCTGCACGATTGAGGTAGATTAGGGAAGCCTTCCATTCTCGGCTCTTCATGACCTAGAGCCTTGGTGTGGTTGGTCACCCTCCTCTACAAAAACACTAGTGCCATAAACATCTCAAAGAATCCTGTAATGCATTCAAGGACAAAACACATTGCAATCAAGTATCATTTTCTAAGGGAGAAATTTGTAGAGAAGGAGGTGAGGTTCGAGTATGTTGAGATAGAGGAGCAAATGGTAGAAATTTTTACAAAACTACTTCCTAAGGAGACATTTGAGTTTTTTCGGTAGAAGCTAGGAGTTATTGCTCCCTTTTGTTAAATAAAGAGGAAGCACAGGGTGGGGGAGAGCTTAGTCTCCTTGCCGCAAGAAGACTGGGTGGTCTTGCAAAATGTTTTTAGAAGTAGTGATGCATGGACTTAGAGGGAGTTTATCCAAGAAATAGGTTTTCAGATTGTGTAAAGTTCCAGAAATGCAAAAAGGGGGAGAGTTTTGGAGTGTTGACATTTTCCATTGATGTGAAAGGGGGAGAAGGTAAACTCAAAATGCTACATCTTCCAAGGGTGAGAAATGTGTTCATGTGTGACTGGTTGGTTTTATGGGTGGTCCAGCATTTTGTTGTTTGTCATCAATGACAAAGGGGGGGATTTTTGAACAAAAGTTAACATTTATGTCAAAGGTTGTCATTGATGAAGAGGATTGATGTCAAAGGTTGTCATTAAGTCAAGGAGTACTTGGACTATCATTATATTCCCCATGACTTATCATTTTGAGTTATAGATATTTGCAGAAATATATGTTATATTTTTGGTTGTATGATATGGTTTCCTACCATTATGTGTTGGTAATTTTATTGTTAGATCAATCATATCACTAAATCAAGAAACATGCATTATTAGTTTTATTAAGGAGTGACTGCCTTCGAGAAGTTGGTGTGATTTATGTATGGTGGTAATATCATGCATGTATCTATTCACCATGGCAATGGTGGTCTATGTTGTGTAGTCTCACAACACACCCCATTTCGCTTTTGGAAAAATAAGGACCCCCTCTTTTTTGGCTTTGGTCTTGTGTGACTTGCAGTCTCAATGGTTTATCCAAGTCCACCAAAACCTAAAATTAAATTACCATAATGGTCAAAACACTTGAAATTTTCTCATAAATTCAAAATCCAAAATTTGGTATTTTCAATAGTTGAAATTTCATCATGAATGGATAGAACATTGAAAAATAATATGAGTTATTTTTTGGAATTTTGGAAAATACTAAAAAAATAAGTGGGTTTAGGCTCAAAAAGATTTTTTTATGTGTCACGGGAAGAAATTGTACATTTGCACCCGAACACCTGAAACTCGAAAGCTCAAAATCCCAAAATTTATGAAAAGTTGATATTTCATCATGGGTGGAAAGAGCACTAAAAAATAACTTGGGTTGTTTTTTGAAATTTTTAAAAATACTAAGAAAGTTATGGCTCAAGGGGGGGTTGGTTAAGGGAATAAATTGTGCATTTTGCAACTAAAAACACAAAAACACCTGAAAAACCCAAAATTCACATTGGAGGTCAAAACCCAAAATTTCAAAAAAATTCAAAATTTGAAAAAGTAGTTTCACTAAAACATCGATATCTCCCTCGTTTCTTAACAAAATTTAAAAACTCAAAATTATCTAGAAATATGAAAGGGCGAGGAACTAAATCCAAAAATCATTTGAGTAAATTCGCTAAAATGAAAAATCTAGAAATGAATGTTGAAAGCAAGAATAAATCACATTTTTTGTGGGAATACGGCTTGAAATTGAACTTATTTGGTGTTTGGGAAACATTAATTCATTTTTAAACTTAATTCTAAATTTGTAAGTTAAAAAAACATGTCAATTAAGTTTATAAATGACTTGATATTTGATAAAGTTTAGTTGTTCATTTTGCAGGTAATTCGAATAGTTGTTAATGGGACTACTTGTTGTAATCACCCATGTGAAGAGATTAATCTGCTACTATTGATTTTAGAGGATGAATCTTGACCATTGATGATTTTGTAATTGAATTTATGAGGCCTTGTGTTCTATAAAAGGTAGAATGTTATTCATTTTATGTAGGTTTAGAACTTGTGGAATTACGGAGACTTAAAATTGGAACTCTTACCAATTTTATTTCTTTTTCCTATTTTTTGTACTATTCCAATATAAAAACTTGTATGCTCCATTGAAGTTTGCTAATATCAAATCCAATTTTAAAGTTATTTCCTAATATGAAATCCTACATAGTTGATTGTTTGTTCCTATAGGAGAATCCAATGTGTTGCGCTAGATTTGGCTGCATATTGACCTATTCGATGGAAAATGATCTCATGTTTCTTTAAATTCTTGCATCATTTTATGCCTAACTATAAAGCAATCTGGTGAAGTATAGAGTGGTTTGCTTTGATTTAGTTTATTTCATGGTGTATGCATGGATAATAGCTGGGAGAACTTTAAATCTTAGGATCTTTAATGCTTTTTTTTAGTAGATGTTAAATATTTCCTAAAAATGATCTAAAATGTTTGGATTCGTGAATATATTCTTGTAAATCATTGGTGTTAATGAAATTGTGGAACATTATATGTTAAATTTTATACAAACACAAATTAAGGTTGATTTTGTGAAAATAACAATTATCCTCATAATCTAACCATTCTTATAGATCTAGGGCATAAGTCCCTTTGTAAAAATAGTTTCACAATGAACTCTGAGTAAAACTTGCACAATCAAGACCTAACTAAAGGAACCTTGGGATATTAAATTCTGTTTCAGAACTTTATTTTCTTTCAAGAGAGGTAAATTTCTTTGTGAATTTCATTTGTGTTATGTGTGACTAACATCCACATCAACAGTCTGGAATCTACTATACCATAATGTTTTAGCCCAGTATTTATCAGGTTCAATGTTTATCACGTCTCCCTTATGGAGATGTTGTAGGCTCTATGGTTTGAGAGGAGAGTATACCTACACTTGTTCTATTATATTCTAGAGTTTTTGGATATGTTCAACATATAGGAAGTTTGAAGTGACAGAGGGTTCTTTGTGCATGTCTATCAACCAATTGGTGTTTCTGGCTTGTGTGGTAATGGCTAGTAGCGTGCGAAATTTAAATCTTGCATGTGGAGTCAAGATATGACTTAGTTAAGGTTCTTGTGGTAGTGCACGACATCATGTTCTTTTTGCAACAACAAAATTTGATTTTGGATCAACTTGAACTACATGTTTCATGTAATTTGAATTTAGGTCTACCTTATGTCATCCTAGCTATTTTTGGATTACTAGCCTACATGGAAGAGTGTAAATTCAATTCCATGTATATATTTATTTGTTGTGTGGATGCATAATGTGATGAAAGTGAATTAGAATTACACCAGTGTGAAGAAAAGTTTGTTGCAGGTGTAAATTTAAGAGAAAGTGGTGAATACTTTAAGGTTGCATCTCAGTTTGTGTGGTATCATCAAAAGATCGTATGAAGAGTAGAAGGGTTTCTAAGGAAACTATGGCACATGTATGAGGTGTGTTTTGTTGTATTGAAAATCCGCAAGCTTTATTTGTGTATTAGGGTAGAACTAGTGTTATACTTGTAGAGATGATCCTCAATTCATTGTATTGGGGATTGGTGTCTCCAATAGGTTGGTGTCTACAAATACATCAGGGGATTGTTGTCTCTGGTAGGTTTGTGCCTACTTCATTTTGTATATATTTTTTCTTTGTAAGGCTAGATTTGGATAGTAGTTCCAAGTAGTTGTTATCACCGTGGGTTTTCCCATCTTGGGTTTTTATACATCTAATGTTTAATTATGTGAATGTGTGCTCAATGCTTGATTAGTAGTAGTGAAGATTTAAGTTGCATGATCTGATATTTTGTGTTGAAGTTGAGAATTTTGAATTGATTAGATCTACTGATTTACACCCCCCCCCTCTCAGTAGATTGTGTGCCCTTCAAAGTTTGGATGGGAAAAGAAATTTTTCAAGGACACTAAGAAGAAGGAATAAATGGTGGTGAGGAACTATGAGGATCCAATAAGGATCTGAATGGAACTCAGTTCCACAACATCTAGACAAGGCTAAAAACTCTACATTTGTGTAAATTGCTCCAATTTTCTTAGAACATCTTCAAATTTGGAATATAAACACCCAATTAGCTTCTTTGTAATATGAAAACCTTAGAATACCTAATCACTTAGCTAATTTTGGGATTTTTTTTTAGTAAATGACTAAGGGACAAACAAGGAAAGCAACAACCATAAGCATAAATTCATGCAATATTGCCTAGATAAGATCTCTTAGATCAGTTATAATTGATGGTCCATAAGGTGGGCATGAAATGTTAATATTTTGGTGAGTTTTGTGGGATGTTTTCTTGTTAAACATGGAGATACAAAATCTTTAAGTATTCATTGGGAAACATAGTAACAAGGCTAACAACAACTGAAATAAGGTAGCCTTTGATCACAAAAAAAATGACACAACAAAAGATATAATGTGCATACTACACTTGAAGGAAAATGACAAAAAAATCCTAACCTAACCTAAACTAACCAACAAAAAAATTACTTAAACAAAGCCATTGATTGGCTTATAAAAAAATATCCCTTTTCTAATTAGCCTAGGATGTTTTCATGTTCATGGATAACCAACCAAAGAAGAATAATTGAATTGAATTCAACAAAGTTGTTGAAATTCCTTAAAAAAATTGAGAACAAAATAGTTATTTTTCTCCTTTATTTTCATCTCCATCCTTAGAAGCAATCATGACTTGGGGTGACTTTTTGATCTTAAGTTGAGCTAGATGTCTCATGGGGAATCCTCTTGAAAGTACCGAAGTCCAAGCAACCAGAAATGAAATGATGTTCACATTTTGAATCTTTAATTTATTATTGGCCATTAAGGATTGGTTTTGATGGCTCATCTAGAATTATAGGGGCTTTCATCTCATGCTCATGTGACATATTTTATAGCCTATGAGATGATGGTTTGAGGTCAAGGTTTGAGTAAAATTCCTCTAGACCAACCTAGAATAGGTCTTCATACATCTCTTCTTTATTATTTCCTATGATAGGGGTCATATTCACCTCATGACAATTCTATTGATGGTTCAAAGAAACATCAAGTTTCTCCCCTTTGCGTATAGTTTCTTGCATGATATCCTTCTTAAGTTGACCAACAACCTAATTCACATCAAAAAAATTATCCTCCAAAATAGAGTTTCCCTCATGTTCTTTGAAGAACATTTGAACAAAAGCTTCTCCTTCAAGCTAGATTGGATTCTAAAATTTTGTGTCTTGTCCCTTTTTCATCCTCATATTCATCTTCATGGATAAAGACATTATTAGAATCTTCAATATTTCCTTATTGCTTAAATTTTCTGATGTCAACATTGGTATTCTCTCTTCCTCATTATCAATGAAACAATGAAGCTCATCAAATGAGAGGACCAATTCCTCTCCTTCATCATCATTTTGCACTTGCTTAGTGTCCTATTGTTGTAGCTAATTGTCTTCATTTTTTCTTGTAATAGGTTTTATTTTTCATTCTTTAGGGAATATGAGGGCTCACACATAGTAGGTTGCAAGTTCTTAAAGTTATCTCTCCCTTTCAACAAAATAGAGAGATCATACAATTCAACAAAATATGTGGAAGACATGCATGCCTTCAACTCTATTTCAGTGGTTTAAATTCAACCTGTAGACATCTAAATTTAATCACTCCCATATGATTAAATTTACTCCCTTTTCGTCTATCATATTAATATTGCACCTTTTGTCTCATATTTGTAAAATATTTAATTTAATAATTAAATGCTTTATCTTTCACCTTCTTCCTCTCTAAATTAAATAAATACACAAATTTATTTAATTTAGTCATTCTTTTACCCTTTTGATTTAAAATCAATTTAAAATTCTTCATTCTCTCTCTTCTTGTCACATCCTCCATGATCTTGCTCTAATCTGAATTAATTTAATTAATTCATGATTATGATGTGCATCCTCTTAATCAAAGATTAATGTCACATCCTCCTACATTTGCCACTTGCCTCTAATCTTCCATTAATTATTCTAATCCAATATTTGCACAACCTTAACCAAGGTCATTAGCCATATTTAACACCACCTTTTTAGTCAACCTTTGCATTTATCCCTTTTTGGCATTGACCCTCTTTCCCATGTGAATTTTTAATTCACATTTATTTATCTTAGATTCTATGTGAATTTTTAATTCACATTTAATCTTCCAAGGCTTCTAGAACCTTGGACTTGTCACATCATCCACATGTGACCAAGTCCCACCTTTTTGGAGCTCACATTTTATCCTTTAGACTCTCCTAAGAATGTGAATTTTTAATTCACATTTATATCCCCAACCACCTCTCCTTTTCCCATGGAGATTTTTGAGGAATTCCAAAATTCCTCAAATATCCCTTTCACTCTCACTTGGGGACAAGAAATCCCTTTTTTGAGGAAATCTTCTCACTCCCCAAGGTGCTTGGAAGGTACTTGTCCTTCCTCCACCTCATGTACCTTTTGGCCACCTCACTTACACTTCATCTCCCCTTAGCCACTTCACCATCCACATGTCAAGATGTGAGGGCTTGTGAGTTCTCAACTCACCATAGCCCTTCATCTTGACCTTGTTGGATGAATCTTGACCGTTGAATTCTCTAGAGAATTCAAATTCTCCTATAAATACCCCCTCCTTAAAGGCATTTTCAACACTTTTCACTTTGAGCAACCTTATGCTGCCAATTTGCATTTGCTATCATTTAATCATCCACTTTAATCATTTTGCATAAGTTGATCTTGCATTTAGTCACTCAAGAAGCCATCTAAGGAGCACACAAAGTCATCTAAATCAAGGGCCAACCAAGGAGTCTTCAACAGCAAGGAAGGTATAATCATTTGCATCTCGTTTCATCTATTTTCCTTCTTGTTTTATCACTCTTTAGGCTAATCTTGAAGTGTCCTTAGTCTTTTATCATTTGCATTTTAAAGTTATTTTGCACATTAGAATAGGGTAAAATTCCAAGGTACACACAACCCATATATACATTTTGTAAAGAAAACTAAAAAACTTAGTAAACTACTAACTATTGTTGCCCCTAGAAGCTAAAGATCCACCACACTTATATCCTTAAAATTTAAATGGATGGCAAAAATGGGAAAAATTAGTTACAATATTAAAATAAAAACTAAGAAAATATTTAACTTTGCTGCCTCAACTTAGTGGGGTCATAACTCATACTTCGTTGGGTGAAAATCAAACTTATTGGATATGTTGGAAACAAGTCCAAGTAATCTAGTTTTATTTTCCTAAAGTACCTAGATAATCCAAGGGCCAAATCTACTTTGAAGGCCTCCAAAAATATAAATTACAAAGATGTAAAAAATACCCAAACATTAGATTTTTGATATTTCCTAGATGTTGGAAGATTGGTTTGTCATTGAGAAGATTGGTGGATCTATGGTAGATGATGTTACTATGGTGTTGTCATTGATGTCAACATTGATGTATAACTAATGTCTAATGAGCATGATTAAATGTAGTGATGGAAACCCATTATATAGATGGAGTTTTGTTAGTCTGGAACAAACCAAATATTTGTAGAATTTCCTAAGTCCCAAAGTATAATTTCCAATGTACAGTGAACCAGTTTTGAGGTCAGCGTTACTCCACTAAGAAGAATCTTATCATGTGGTTCTAAGGTAATTTTGGTGTATGTTGGATGAATCTAAATCTAACTTTTCACATCTTGAAGCACTTTGTAGTTGAAGTTGGGGTTGACAAAGTATCGCTCTAGATATGGAAAATTTATAGTGAAAATGTACCTTATTGGAATGCTTTTCATTCCACTGTGGATGATTATTATGGTATGTGGTTTTGAGAGAGTGTTTACAGATGTCAAAAGTGTCTTTGTTCCATATTTCAAGTGCTCTGGAGGTACGCATGTTGAAATGTGGATGAATAGTTGGTTCATTCCATTGTTGCTTCACCATTGGTGCCAACATAAAGGGTTTGAGGTCGTGTGGAATTAAAGGTTGTATATATCATAATTATGAGAGTAATTATAGGTCATGCCAACATATTTTTATTATGTATATGTTTTGGGTTGTGTGTGTTGGTGTTTTGAGCCGACAAACTATGAGGATGAACAGTACATCAATTAGGCCAAATTAATTTATGTTTGTGTTGGAAGTAGTATATATATAAGGTTAATTCCTTGTGCAAAGTGTTGTATGGTATGTTTTGTGTGATAAGATGCAAGATAATTAAGTGTGTGAGATCTAAAGCAGAGAAAAGTGTGAATAGGTTGATAAGTGGAGAAGCATGAAATGTGTTAGGTCAGTTTATAGGGCTTAATTGGAACTATCTTTAGCATATTGTAGATGCAATGTATCAACTCAAATCTCTAACAGTGAGCCACCCTCTTTTCTATCATAGCAGTGAGCCATTTATTCTACTCTAAATAGTGAGTCCATCTAGTAGTGAGCCATTCTGTAATATCTTATGACCAGTTATAATATATTATGAGCTAATCCTCACTATGGTTTTTCCCTTTTTGGGTTTTCCACGTAAAATTTGGTGTTCTTGTTTTCTTTGATGTGATGCATACTTTCTATGTTCCTTTCTATTACTGTAATTTTAATGTGATGCATTGAATGGATGTTTAAGTTGATGAAGTTAATGAATTTTTGTGAATACTAATTCACCCCCTTCTCAGTATTCTGATTGTTCAAAAATTGGTATCAGAGCCTGGTTCCTTCAATTAGCTTGATCACTAAGGTAGATCTTGGAGGTTGAACACATGGCTACAAGAAAGTATCCTATTCCTTCGAAAGAGATAATCTTCGAGGGGTTTACTAAAGAAGATTGTGAAGTTGGCATGGAAGGTGAACTCAAGTTAGCTGTTGAAGATTTGGATAAAGCATAAGTTGAGAATGGATAGCTAAAATAGGATCTTCGTGATGCAGATGAAAGTATTAAGAAGTTGAGAGAGAAACTCAAGAAAGCTATAGAAAGAGTCAAAGAAACAAATGAGTAGCTCAAACAATCAAATGAGACTATTACCAATCTGAAAGTGAAAGTTGAAGAAGGAAAAAGATTTGAAGACTGTTTGAATGTCAAATTGAAAGATAAATTTGAAGAATGTTCAAAGCTTGAACAAAAGATTGCAACTTTGATATCAGATCTAGAAAAAGCAAGGATTGAAGAAGAGCTCCACACTACTTGATGAGATGATTGTTGGATAGAAGGGTTCTAAGGACAAATAAGGATTATGGTTTGAGAAAGGAGAAAGTTCAAAGATAGATTAGACCTCAAAAAATGTTGAGAAGAAGAATGACAAGAAGATAAATGGCATGAAGGTTCAAAACCAAAAGAAAGATTTCAAAAGGCCTCCTATTAGACAAACTAATGCATAAAGGTATTTATCTTTCAATGGTTACTATTATTCCTACAATAAATCTGGACATGAGGCTATAGATTATAGAAGCAGAATGAATCAGAATGTTCAATCATTTCTCAGTCAATGTTATACATGCAATAGAGTTGATCATAGAGCTAGTGAATGTAGAAATCAGATGATAAATGGTTACAATAATGGCATTAGGTTTCAATCATTCAATGACTACTATTATATATGCAATGGATTTGGACATAAAGCTAATGAAAGAAAATCTAGAATGGCAAGAAGTGAGCTTGTTTAAAAAGGTATCACTTGTTACAAATGCAACAAACCAGGACACATAGAAAAGTTTTACAGAAGCAAGAATGTGAAACCCTCTATTTCACAAAAGAAGGATAATTTAAAATAATTTGGATCTTACTAAGATGAAGAAAGAGACGAGTAAGATATGGAAGAAGAAAGATGAGAATGAAGAAAAAAGTGAGTATGTGCCAACTCCTGGTGTAGATGTTTCCTCTGGAAACTAAATGAAGAGCTCTGGCTCAGGGGGAGTTATACCAGAAAATATTTAAACCCCTGCCAAAGATATGGTGTTGATGCCTTCAACATGTTGGTACAAGATGTGGTTTGATATGCTTGATCTATTGGTGAAATCATCAATGAAAATAACCTTGATGTAGAAATTTGCAGAGAGATCTAAGGTGCATGTGATGATACACTGAGGGCTACCATATTTTTGACCTATCTTTGAATTAATGCATTTAATGTATTTAAGGTCATCCAAAAGGTGTTTATAAGTGGATTTTCATATAAAAAAATCATTTGTGATCAAATTCTTGAAAAGTGAAGAGCATAACAAAAGCGAAGCAAAGTGTTTTCAAAGTGTCACAAGAAGCCCTAACTAATAGTGATTTCAAAGGTATTTATAGTTTCTTGTTTTTCCCTAGTTTCAAAAGTATTTCAAGATGTTTACCCCTCAAGTAGTTAAAGTTGTGGAAAGACCTTGACCCAAGTTCAAGAAACACCCTGATAAATCTAAGGTGATGGATCCAGAAGGCACATTTTCATATATTCCCTCTGTGATAATTTATATCCATGCAAAATTGGATGAGTATAATCATGTGAAGTTGGGAGAATTTTGTGTAGACAAGTTAATCGATGATAACTTTGAGTTGAATCTGAAATATGAAAGTTTAACAGAAAAGAAACTAGATGTTTGAAATAACTTTCCTATATTTTTCTATGTTGATGAATAGATTAGATATGTGTTAAGCAAAATTCATGATAGATTTATTTGGTTGGATATGCCACATTTGATCAACAAGGAATCCATTAGGGTTGTGATAGGGTTATACTCAATAGGACATGTGCAGACTCTTAAATCTATGAAGAATGAAGTAGTAATAAATTTAACTGGTGCAAAATTTGATAAACGTGCCCTAATATTTAAGGATATTAAAGACCCGACTATGAAATATGCTTCTATGATGATTGGATACAATATTTTTTTCGCAAATAGAGAAAACTCTATTTCTGCCACAACAATCAATATTGCATATGAGATGGTGAAGAAATGCATTAATGTAAACTTGTGCAAGTTTTTAAGGCAACAGTTGTTAGAAAATATATAGAAGATCGAAGAGTCTTGGTACCATTTCTGGTATGGTACCTTGATCATGTGTTTATTATTTTACTTTATCAGAGAAATTCCTGGAACAAATAACATTGTATGGTTGAAGGATATTCTAGTTGCAATTCAAATAAGAGACCATTTGAGAAGATTGGAAAATGCGGATACTTAGAAGTCTACATTGTGGGGTGTCTTTAAAAAAAAAAAAGGAAAACATGCAAGCAAGGGAAAGGATTCCCAAAATTGTTGTCGAGAAGTAGAAAAATGATATCATCTTCATGGTCAACAAAGACTATTGCATGATAGAAAGTTGTTGAACCAAGGACGATATGCATCCCTGAAATGGGATATGAGGTAGAAAAGGATGTGATTATTGGTCTAGTAGAACATATGTTGAGTATTCCTATAGATCCTAAAGAAGAAATATATGGCACATATGAAGAAAAATATAGTGCAGTACACATGGAGCACAAAAAGAAGGAAATTCAAAAGAAGGTGTAGAAGATGAAGGCTCAAGTAGTGGAAATGATGGATTTACTAAAAGGCCTTGTGGAGAAATCCAAAGGCATATCAAATCCTCTGGAAGGTGTCCCTAGTACTAGAAGATCAAGTATGAACTCTACCCCCTCTCTGGTTGCTCCTAAGTCCTCTAGGACTAAATTTTCTATTTGATCTAAGAGGAAAGAGTCAACTAGTGCCCTTGTGAAAGAACAAAATCCTCCATTAAGGAGAAGAAAATAAAAATCCTCAAGAGAAAGGTATGTTGGGTATGAGGATGATGAAGAAGAAGAAGAAGAGGAAGGACCTAAACTAGTCTGGAAGAAGAGAATGCCTCAAGCCTCTGGAGAAGAGGCAAGTGCAAAGAAAGCAAAGGTGGATATTGTGGATACTAACAACAAGAAAGAAGTAGAGAAGTAAAAGAAAGAATTCATTATTCAGAAAAGAGAAAAGAAGATCGGTGAAGGATAAAATCCCTCGAAAGGAAAAGAAAGGAGGATAAATCTCCTCTGGTGAGGAAATAGAGCCCAATAAAACTTGAAGCGTTGGTTAGCAGTATTGCAGAGTATGGGAATCTAGAAGAAACAACTACATTATATCTGATTGAAGATGATACTAACAAGACAACCATAGAAGAGGCCATTGTTAGGTACATTGTAGCATTTGATGTTGGAATGAAAGATATAGAGGATTAGTTGCTTGAATATTTAAAAGGTGTGTTATATGCAAGAAGGCAAGAAGCATTTGATGAGGATGCAAAAATGAGAACTTTTTCCTTGGAGAAGATTGGTTCTTCTCTCACTGATAAGGAAGGGCTAAATTGTCTCAAATATATAACAGAGAATTCAGGACAAAACAAATATTTTGTACCCTGATGAGTAGGGATAAAGAAGATATTGAGAGGTTGAGAAATGAGACAGTGCAAAAGATTGCAAATCTGGCTAAAGATTTGGGAATGTCTTCGGAAAGTCAAAATAAAATGCAACATGACACTTATGCCCCAGAAGTAAATGAACTTGGAAATGTACAACATGAGCATACTCTAAAACATGAGATTGAGCAGCAAGAAGAAAATGTGCAAGAATATGTGGCTATAGGTAATGTCTTTATAGTGGTGGAGAATGTAGGAGAAGAAGAGGATGATGAAATGTAGGAGGATGTACAAACAGAGAAAGATTCACCACCTCTGGACACAGAGAAAGTTGTAGAACAAAAAGAAGTTACACAAGAAAACCCAGAGAATTTAGAGGCACAAAACATTGGAGACATGCCTCCTCCAGAAGATAAGGTGAAATCAGTTGAAGAGAAGAAGATTGAGGAAGAATCTAGTAGTGTAGATAGGGAGTAGACTGACAAAAAAGATGGAGAGAATTGGTGACAAGGAAAATTCCAAGGAGAAGAAGGAAGGAGAAAGTGTAAAAATGGTTGGTGAATCCTCTAGAGCTTCTAGAGATTCCTTAAAACATTTATTAGATATGTAACTATAGTTTCAAGCGGTGGTATCTGCACAATTGCTACAGCTACCTATGCAATAAGGACAAGTGGACATGAGTAATATTTCTCCTCTATAGAAACTTCAACTTAGTGATGTATTTCATGCTTCCGTAAGGAAGGAGATATTGTCCACTCACCAAAAGAGCATAGAATTGATCGAAGAAGTAGTCAAATTGTTGCAAGAAGGTGTCCCTGGAGCTACTATTGATGAGTCTTTGCTCAGTGTGGAGAAATTGAAGTTACTAATAGATTATTTCAAAGACTATTCTATCAGTTTGGAATAGAGGCTTGAAAAGGAGATAACAAAGAAGGTCAATGATAGGAGATTGATTGAAATATATGACAAGAGTAGTATTGCACATGGAAAATTGCAAGAAATTTTGAAAAAAGTGCAGCAGTGTTTAGATAAAGCAAGGACTTTGTTTCAATTTTGTTTGAAATGGCCTAGTTCTACAAAAATCATAAAGGATGAAATGGACTCCATTGAGTTACAAATTGATTATGCCTCTAAATCATATGATCTAGAAAATGATATAGATGATACTGCAAGGATGGAAATAGAAAATTTGTATGGATAGTTTTTTTAGCTACAAGAGCAAAAGGAGAAGATAATAGTACAATATAATCAGCTTAGAGATCTGGTAAGTGCAAGGCTTATCCCCTTGAGTGGTGTATTAGCAAGTGCACAAAATTTGGCACAAAATAATCTAGTACCTAGTTCACCTAATGAAGGAGAAGACCTCCTTATACAATTTGAGAACCAGTGTTGCATGCTTGCCTTCACATAGAAGGATTGGGATGTTGTGAAGAACGGTTGGGAGGCACACCTTGCAAAATTGAAGGTGTCTTACAAAAGCATTCTACCTTCTTCTAGTCGATTATGTACATTTATGTTTTATTTATACAATTTCATATTTCTTTGTACATATGTGGATGTATTAGAGAATGTTGTAGTACATTTTTTTATCATTTTGATGGATAGCATTGCAAGGGGGAGTTATTCTCATGTATATACATGTATATTTGCAAAAAGGGAGAACAGTTGATATAGTTTGAAAATTTTGATATTGAGAACCCTTTGACCTTGATTTCAAAGGGGGAGTAGTTTGAGAAATTTTAAAGTATGTGTTGTCATCAATGACAAAGGGGGAGATTATTGGAAGATTAGTTTGTCATTGAGAAGATTGGTGGATCTATGGAAGATGATGTTACTATGGTTTTTCCATTGATGTCAACATTGTAGTGATGTCAACATTGATGTATAGCTGATGTTTACTGAGCATGATTTTGAAATGAAGGAAAATGGTTGCTTTATGGTTTAGGACATAGAACAACACATTTCACAACATTCATTCAAGGAAAACCCTAGAGATCTCAATCTAAAGTATGAAAAGGAGAAAGATATCTTGCAATAGGGTTGTCCTAGGGTTTGATTATAAACTAAAGAGGGGTTCACCACCAAGCTAGAGATTGGAAAGACTAATGAAATGCAATACTTAATGCTTAAATCTAATGTGATGCAAAATCTCACTAAATGGCATAGAAAAGCATGTAAATCATAAAAAATGCCCCTACCCCATTTTGACAGAGTGCAAGTAACATAATTACCCTCTGGTTGACCCTTCTTGTCTGCCACTACCCTATGGTTGACCCTTCCTGTCTGCCACTACCATTATGCCAGAGAGCAAGTCACAAATAGAGGGGTGGTTCATTTGCGATGGGAGGGTGGTGGGTAGTCAAGGTTGTTCGGTGGTAGGGTGGTGGGTAGGGTAGTGAGGGGAGTTCGGTGGGTGGGTGGGTAGGGATGGTTGTTTGGTGGGTTGTTAAGGTGGTAGGGTGGTGGGTTGTGATGGGAGTTCGGTGGGTGGGTAGGGATGGTTGTTTGGTGGGTAGGGATGGTTGTTTGGTGGGTTGTTAAGGGAGGGATGCTTGGCCTTCAAATAAAACGGAAGGACCACCATCCCTACCTTAACTACCGAATGTAAGGACAACCACAAAAAGGTGAGAAACTAGAAGTGTGCACCTGGGAATCTATAAAGGCCTAGAATGAGCTTTGAAATGCTAAAAATATTGGAATTAGGGCACACTAGGACTCATACACTGGTCTAAGTGTGTCAGTCCCAAACTAGGGTTTCTGGTCTAGAACAAGTTTTTGGCAGTGTAGATTCAGGATCTACAAAAATCTAAAAAATTTCCTATAGTGGGACTCATATGCCACTTCTGGTGTATCAGTCTTGTTCCACTTTTTCAAGAATTCAAAGTTTAGATCTTTGCTCCAATCTTTGCTCTTCCCTTCCAAACTAATTTTCAAATCTGAACCTGTAAGAAGACATGCAAAACAAAATATAGAGTTGATTTTCTTATGGGGGGCTTGCCACGGTCAAACCCCTAGTTTGGTAATTAAACCTTGATAGAAATAATGAATCTTGAATGTGAATGTGAACATAAACCCTAACCTTAAGTGTTTCTAAGATTAGGAAATTTGAAATGCAATGTAACCCTATTCTATTGTGCTAGAATGAGATGCAAGAATGAATCATGGACATGAATGACTCACTTTGAGAGATCCCTAATCACTCAAATGAGCCCTAATAATGTATGTACCTTCCTTAGGCTGAATGTAGAATGATAATGGAGGATTGAATCACTTAGGAAAAAAGTCATTAGGCTTGGTTTGATGGCTAGTTGCATCTCCCCAACCTAGAATCCATCATGATTCACCATAGGCAACCATAATCAACTCTTCACAAAGTTATATCTTGAATGAAAGTGAGCTTGAAGACCTACAAAAACATAATAATGTTTCTCCAAGGCTTCAACTTTGATGATTACTTATTTTTGAATGCTCTTGTGAAGAATACTTGAATGCTCTTAAATGCTTGGATCTTGAAATTTCTCTCTTAGAATTATTTCTTAGATGAAAAATGACTTTAGAAGCTTGTTTATATAGGCATTACACCTAATTTACCATTATTTAGATCTCAAAAGTCAGCATCAACCAAAAATTTGAATTAAAAACTTGAATTTCTTGCTCAAACCCTAAAAAGGGCCCAAGTGGGACTCATACGCCACTCCTGGCGTATGGGTCCCACCTAGGGGGACTCATATGCAAAAAGTGGTGTATGAGTCCCACCCTAGATTTTTGGGGTGGGTTGTTAGAATTTTTAATGTTTTGTGGATTTTTTTAGGATTTTGGTTGAAATAAGCCTCGAGATCCAAAATAAAGGGTCTTAGAGGCCTATTAATGATGAATTAAAGAGAATTTAATGCAAGGGTACTAAAATAGGTCCAGATTAAATGAGAAATTGCACTATCTCCTAGAAGGGAGTACAATTTTCGTCATTATAGATTGAATGTAGTGATGGCAACCCATTATATAGATGCAATTTTGTTCTGAAGAAACAAACCAAATGTTTGTAGAATATCCTAAGTCCTAGAGTATAGTTTTTAGTGCACAGTGAACCAATTTTGAGGTCCGCATTGCTCCACTAAGAATAATATTGTCATGTGATTCTAAGGTAATTTTGGTGTATGTTGAAGGAATCTAAATCCAAGGTTTCACATCTTGAAGTCCTTTGTCGTTGAAGTTGGAGTTGACAGAGTATCGCTCTGGATATGACAAAGTTACAATGATAGAGTACTTGATTGGAATGCTTTGCATTCCATCGAGGATGATTATTATGATATGCAATTAGGTGTTGCCACAATAGTGTGTCTCACTTTTGGGACATGTTGATTTTTGCTTGAAATCACTATTTTTAGAAAAAAACTAATGATTTAAGTCTTGAGAGGCTCCATCTGAAGGGTTTTAATTGAAGAGGTATAGATAAGACTCCCTTAGATCAGCCCCCTTGGATAGAACCCCTCTAGTATTAAATCATGCCCATAATGGAGTCTCCTTCGCACCTATCAAAATGCTGGCAAAAAACCATTTTTTTCTTTACCTTTTGAGGGATTAAATAATTTTATTTAAAAATTATATTTTGCAACATTGTAGCCCTCAAAATGAGCTTTCCAACAAGTATAGTTTTGATATATTTTCATTTTATCATGTATTTAATTTTCAATTTTTACTAAACATACGTTTTTCTTCAAACATCAAGCTCTTTGTTGTGCAAAGGTGGAAAAATAGTAAACCATTGTAAAAAAAATTCAAAAAACACCCATTCCCTAGGTATTGATGTCCTTGTCTCACCCAAGAAGAAAAAATTGTATTTTGATATATACACAACAAGTTAGGTTGTATGACACACTCATATGTCCAAATTATAGTTACAGTGACTTCAAAAATTAATTTAAAAAAAAATATGCAACAAAAAATTATGAAATAATATCCATTCCCTAGATATTGATGTTGAGAATCTATATTTAAAAAATTAGAATTCAATCCTTTATAGAAAAAAAATTATGTTGTACGACACAAACATTACTTTCTAAAAAATGTTGTTTTCTGTTTAAAACCAGTTATTAAAGGAGATGTTGAAAGATTCAAGATTTATTTTGGAAAATTTGAAAAAAAAAAGTTTAGAATCTACACACAAATTTCCACAAATCACTAGTTCACATCATCTTCAAATTCTTAACGATTTTGTTGCTATAGGTCTTAGAAGATGACAATTCAATTAAAAATATTGATGTAAATGTCTATCTTGGGAAAAAAGTGACACACAGTATTGTGATTTCACCCAATTTTGAGGGAGTGTTTACAGATGTTAGAAGTGTCTTTGTTCCATATTCCAAGTGCTTTGGAGGTACACATGTCAAAATATGGATGAACAGTTGGTTCATTTCGTTGTTGATTCACCAACAGTGCAGACCTAAAGGGTTTGAGGTCATGCAAAATTAAAGGTTGTATAGATTGGACTTATGAGAGAAATTATAGGTCATGTCGACCTATTTTGATTATGTATATGTTTTGGGTTGTGTGTGTTGGTGTTTTGAGCTAACAAAGTATGAGGATGCATGGTACATCAATTAGGCCGACCTAATTTATGTTTGTGTTGGAAGTGGTATATATACAAGGTTAATTCATCATGTGAAGTGTTGTATGGTATGTGTGGTGTGATAAGATGCGGGATAATTAAGTGTGAGAGATCTGAAGCAAAGAAGACTGTGAAGAGGTTGATAAGTGAAGAAGCATGAAGTGTGTTAAGTTAGTTTACAAGGCTTAATTGGAACTATCTTCAACATATTGTGGATGTATTGTATTAGTTCAAATCTCTGGCAGTGAGCCACCCTCTTTTCTATCCTGGCAGTGAGGCATTTCTTCTATTCTATAGACAATGAGTCCTCCAAACAATGAGTCCACCTGGTAGTGAGCCATTCTATAATTTCTTATGACTAGTTATAATATATTGTGAGCTAATCCTCACCATGGTTTTTCCCTTTTTGGGTTTTCCATGTAAAATTTGGTGTTCTTGTGCTCTTTGATGTGATGTATGCTTTCTATGTTCCTTTCTATTACTGCAAGTTTAATGTGATGCATTGAATGGATGTTTAAGTTGATGAAGTTAATGAATTTCAGTGACTATTGACTCACCCCCCTCTCAGTAATTTGTGTGATCAACACCTAGATTTATCCAAATTCTCTTGGATCTCAATCAAATTAGCTATCACCATAGGAAAATATCTCAATATTTATCCTAAGGAACTATGAAAGTGGTTATTATGATTATGCTAGTAGATCTATGATTTAGGAGATAACAGCAATGTTATCACCACAGTGATACCTCAAACTTACACTTAAATATTTAGTTAGGGTTTATGGCTTGGAATTAGGTTTTAGTGCTTATATTTGATTTAGGGTTTGGGTGTAGGGTTGATATTTGAGGAATTATATTTAGGGTTTGTGATTAGGGATTAGGGTATATGGTATAGGTTTAAGGGATTGGGTTAAGGGTATATGATTAAGGCTTAGGATTTAAGATTCGAGATTTAATATTTAGAGCTTAGTGTTCCATGTTTAGTGTATATAGTGGGTAGGTGGTTGGGGTGCAAGGTAGGAAAGTGACTTATATTCAAAGGTATAACATCTTCATTGACTTCTTTATAATTATATGCATTATAGACATGGATTATTTCTTAGCAATACCTTCTAGTTATTGTATTTAATATAAATATAAGGTTAAATAAAAGATAATACTACTACTTGACATACCACATGAGTGATTCCTTTCAAAATGCTTTAATATCTCCATAGACATATATATATTCATCCTAAGGTGTTATGAAATTGGAACCTTTCTTTATTTTATTTGTAATGCAATACCTTGCATTATGTTGTTTTAGCTACAAATTCAACGATAGCTATCTTATTGTTAATCCAACAACCTCCATCAAAATATGCTTCAACCCTTTATTATACATAACTTGAGGGTGACACTAATATGAATGTTATTTTAGGTGTCAAAACGTGCAGTTTCAACCTTCTTTTTGTAAAGCTTTTGAGAGAAGGAAACTATATAATGTTGTTAATTGATGTATCATTATAGCAACACCTTTAATTTTCATAAAAAAGATACATTTTGTTAAATTTTTGCATTTCTCTTTAGAAATATACCTAGCATTTTTCTTAAATTAGTACTTACTATAATTAGAACAAAATAATTAATATGAATTGAAGTGAGTTACTAAAAATAAAATGTCACGGTTTTTTTATTGTAGTGTAGAAAATTGTATACCTTAACAATTTCACATTATGTTTTGTCCCCCTAATTTATTGGACTTAATTAAGCTTCTAATTTTCCAAATTATGCATTCCAAAGCCTATTTTTTATCATTTTTTGGAGGACAAGTATTCAATAAATACATCCAATCATTAACTTACTCCTAACTTTGAGTGTCTTGGAAATTTGGGTCAGGACCCATTCACCCATGGGCGAATGGGTCCCCTTTCTTAGCTAGGACCCAAATTTAAATATGTTGGCAGAATTTTAACGTCCAAAATTCAAATATGAATTGTCAGCTTTTGGAATCTAGTTTTCAAGAAATTCGGTAAACACCTATAAATACCTTGTTATTTTATAATTTGAAAAAAAGAACTAAGGAGAAATATATTATAAAATTTATGATCAAGATCACTATTGAGCAAGTGAAGAGTAGTATTTCAGAGTTTATTACAGTAATTCAAGATCCAACATCATGTCAAATTCTATGTGAGTCTATGTGTGTTCATGTTCATGTTTTGTGAAGGCTAACATCTTGTTGAAGGTCTCCAAAGCATTCAAGCATTCAAGCAAAGCAAGATCTAAATCCTTGAAGACATGTGCATAACTTCATCCCTTCAAGGAAGCCACGAAAGGGTGGTGAGTTGTAGTGTTTTGTTCATTCACCATCCCTTCCTTTCAATTACCATTCCTATCATTGAAATTGTCATTGCAGAAGTGGAAACACTTACATAGGGTTTGATTGAGGCAAGACCGTCTATGGCACATCTTCCCTCTTTGTGAATGTGTAGTTTGCAGGTTTGAAGAGGATTGAAGAGAGTTTGAAGATCCATTTTACATTGTTGCATGTGTTGTCATCAAAGTTGTCAAGCCACGAAAACTCAATTATAGAATTCACTGACGACATTCTAACAAGTTTACAACTGGGAATCAGGAGCTCAGATCCAACACTAGAGGACTACAAAAATAGTTTTAAGAGCCCTCATCAAGGACCCATTCACCCAGGGGTGACCCATTCCTACTACAACACTCTAATTCAACTTTTGGTGATAGGTACACATCAGTCTGCACTTTCCAGATCCACTTGCAAATCATTGTTTTTGTTTGTTTAACTTCGAGATTTTTCATTTTACATATTAGATCATATAGCCTAATTAGGGAAACCATTCCAAACCATTTCCAATTCATTCCTAAGACTCAAAAAGATGCAGATACAGGTACGATTGACTCACCTAAGAGGTTTTAAATCAATTTATGCACCATGTTAATTTGCATCTTAATGAAATATTAGAAATGATGGAACCATTTACCCTAGGTTATGGTTAGTAAACTAAGGGTCACCTCATTTTTATGTTTCAATTATTCATATATATTTTTGTGAGTTGCTATTCTCAAACATTTATCACTTTTTTAAGACTAACATAAATTATGTTATATACATTAGATTTCAATGATGTAATGTACATAAATTGGAATGCTTCTGGTAAAAATTATATATCATTTTTAAAATATATTGTTTTCAATGAGGCACTTATTATGCACTATATTAACCAACACTTATATTAATTTATTAATAGTTATTCAAAATAAAATAGCATTGAACATGAAGTCTATTAAACTAAAGTTTGAATAATCTATCATTAGATAAAATTATTTTTTAAAATCTAACTATCTGCAAAGCTTGCAAACCTATATTTTATATTGCCCTTCAACTTTGATCTTTGTATTGGCCTATTTTTATATATTTCTATTAGATATTGAATTAGTTTTTATAGTTCAGTTTACCTTTATTACTTTTTTGTCAAATAACAAGAAATTATCAAGAAAATAATTACATTAAAAATAAGTTCAAATAAATACATGTCAATGACCATACAAGATTATACATTGTAAAATAATTACAATAAATTTACAAGGTTTGGATAAACACGTGAATTTTGTTAGCAACTATTGAATATCAACAAATTTAGGTCAAATAAAATGTGTTGCAAGATTCACAAGCAAAAAACGGTAGTAGAGACAACAAAGTTCTAGAGGTCCAACCCACATTGAGAATATTAGATTTTTTGCTTTTGTTTCACATGTATATTTATTGAAAGTCTTAAATTTAGGTGCACTTTTCACACATTAAAATTGTGAAAATGAAACTTGCTCACATTTCTTCTCCACACTTAAATATTTTAAACTTTATCTATTTAAAAAATTGTAATTCATAATTTTTTAGATTTCATTTGAAACTATAAAACATTGTTGCAAATGAAATCATGATATTTTGTATTAAAAATACTTAAAACATAAAATTTCAAATTATAATATAATGTTGGTGGTTAGAGGCAAATCTATAATGCTAATATTTTGATATTCCTAAAGTAGTGTTTATTAAGTGGATAATGTTACTTTTTTAGATTATATTTAGATTCAATGGATTGAATCCCAATTATATCTAAGCTAAGATCTCCATCATAAGATTTCAAGAATTCAAAATTTCAAGGAGTCGTTATAACCTCATTATTGCAGACTCAAACTAGAAATGTAGTTGGGCCTAAATATCTTTCTCCTAAATAGATGTCTTGGAATTGATCATATCCCTTGAATACTTCTCACTTGTAGAAAGCTTGGTCAAGACACAATTCCTTCTCTATGTTAAATCCCAATCTTGTGTTATCATTGTCAGCCTACTACTAAGGATTTATGGCACAGGAGTGATAATTCATGTTTCTTGTTAGCATTTTATGATCATTGTGGATATTTTTTCTAATGGAGAAGGTTTTGGCCATTGATTTTGTCATAATCCAATGGCTTGTGCAATTGCATGAAGTCCCCATAAGGTTTGTAGGAAGAGTGTTGCTCTATTGATCTCAAGAACTCTAGCTTAGCTAAGGTGGGCCCTCTGTCACTTGTTTTATTAAGTAAATGAGCTTAGAGAATATGAGATTAATAGGTGATGATTCTAACTCCTATATTCTCAAGGAGGCACTCTTAGAGTTATTAGAGGCATAATGCAAGGCCAAGTCATCATAAGTGGGTCCTAGGCCTTCAAGCAATTTTTTGAGTACAAGTTTTTTTTTTGGATTTTTAGTGTGTGATCCAAATATGGGATCGAGTGTGGTGTTGGAGGATCTAATGGTCCTCACATTCTTTGATTATCTTATATTGTGTTAGGCCCATCGAACCAATGTGTTCAATGTTTCTAATTGATATCTTATTGTTAGTTCAAAAAAATTGCTTGTTTTCTAGTAAGTCCATTGAAGGGGTCAAACTTACATATCACTCATAATATATATGTTAGTACATTAATTGTAAGATATTTAATCATTTATATTATAAGAAAAAAACAACTTGAAATGTTGACTATTACATATTTGAACCATCATCCTTATCCTCACCTATCTACTCTAATGGGACTACATCTAGTGGAGCCTTTCCCCTGTCTCCCTCCATGGCCACCTCACCACCTATCATCTATCATGGCTTACCCCTTGATTCCTATTGTGCCTCATCCACTACTCTTGCATCCCCTCCCCTACCTATGTCTAATGGATGTAGTGGTAGGGGGCATATCCTTTATTAGTAATCTTTAAATGTGGGTGATCCCACAATACTGGTTTACAATTCCCTTCAAAAAGAAAAATTGCAAAAACGCTCCAAAGAAAAAAAAATTGGGTTTTTAGAGTTCTCAGACCCCTTCAAGCAAACCCCTTTGTGATGTCATCTCCTTTTTGGCACACTTTTTTTAATGAAAATAAAGGAAAATTACAATAAAAGGGGGGTTCGAGCGAACCCCCCTTCGCTCGAACCCCCCCTTTTTTTCCCTTCTCCCCCTCCTTTCTCATTTTACTACAAAATTTTGTGTTTCCAAGCTCAGGTTGAGGATGAAAATGGAGGAAAATTTACAGAACCAACTGGATGATGGTAGTCCTCGAAATGAACTACCCATCAAATATAATTTTAATATATTTTGGTTTTATTATGTATTTTTTAGTTTAATTAAACATAGGTTTTTCACCAAAATCCAAGCTCTTTGTTCTACAAATGTGGAAAAATAGAGGATTATCAATTTTTTTTTTTGAAAAATATGAGTGCACCAGATATTGAAGTCCTTGATCCAAAAAATAATAAAATTGAATTTTGATACATACAAAAAAAGTTGTGTTAAAACCTATGTCTAAATTGCTTGGTTTGAATTCAAAACTTATGAAATTAAGAAAAAATATTCAATAAAATAATATGGAAACCAATTGCATGCCTTTAGATATAAGTAATTCACAGTCTAATTTGAAAAAATAGAATTTTATCCTTCATAGAAAAAAGTTATATGTTAGCAAGTACACATCACTCTTTAAAAATGGTGTTTACTGTTAAAAACTAGTTTTTGAAGGAGATGGAAAAATATATGCGATTTGATTCCAAAAAAAAATTAAAATATATATTTAGAATGTATAGACAAAATGTCACAAATCACTAGTTTTCATAATCTTCAAATTCCTCATGGTTTAGCAGCTATAGGTGCCTAAAAGTGAAGATTTAGTTAAAAAAATTAGTTTAATGTCCAATTTGGCCAAAAAGTGTAAACCACTATTGTGGGATCACCCATGTAGTTTTGAATTGGTCATCATTCCCTAACAACCTTGAGTGAATCATATGTCTTATCCTCATTTATAGGTTCCTAGAGATAAAATTATGGTCTATCAATCTCTACTAACCTACATTGAGTATTAATACCTCCTATATATCCATGGCTCTAAGGGCACACCTTTCTAGAGGCCAAACTATATAAGAACTTACTCATAGTGAAAACACTCAAAATATGTGGTTTTCCTACCACATTACTACCTTGACCATCATCTCAATCTCAACTAATGAAAATCATGTATTCATCCTCACATCTTTCTATGGGTTCACCATGTAAGGTATATCAAGGTCAATCTATCAAAAATACATCTTCACCCAAAAAGTGTAGTCCTCTCTAGTCACCTACATATTTGAATAATGTCTCATTAGTATGATATGTGTATACTATATACTAGGTCCACTAGCACACCTAGGGGACATGATATCTTGATATGCTCACAAGCCCAACATTGAAGAAGTTTTGTGTATCGAAGAGTGGTCCTCTGAGTATTTTTAAATAGATGTTTCTTCATGTCCTATACCAAACGAATCAAACTTCCAAAATAATCAAAATTATTAATTCAAAAAAATACTTGCATACCATGGGTGTCATACCAATTGCAATATCTAGCAAGGGCACTCCCCTTCACACATGTCTCAACCTCCCAACATAATACAAATATATAACCCTATCTTGTTGTTGGGCTCTACAATAACCTACAATAACCTCTTTCACCACAACTAGAAGTATCAAGATCTTCTACACATTATTCAATGTGATAGTCATCTCACTAAAGGGCATGTGCAAGGTATTAGTATACGATTCTCACATCTACATGAGATTTGTGAGCATATGTACATCATAGGCAATGCAACCATCTACCTTTTATAATCCAACACAGACTTTCTCAACCAACTTGTATCAAGTAAAATATCCAAGTCATGTAGATTATGTAGTTGGTGATTATTTAAGTGCTCTCTAATTTCAATCTTACCCATCATAAATCAACAATGAACCACTCCTTGGTGTCATGTAAAATGCAAATCTAATAATAAAATACTAAACTAAAAATCAAAAAAATTGAACAAGTTTGTTCATATCCACAAATATCAATCAAATCCATAATCAAAATCATATTTATTAGTTCAAACCCATGGAAATGGGATTACTTCTACAAAAATGGGGTCCATTCTACATATATCAAGTACTAAAGAAAAAAAATTCTATTAATTTTATAGTATTCTAGTCATTTTTATAAATTGAAATAAATGAAAAATAAGAAAATTATCACTTACCACCTCTAGAGGGTCATTGGCATCAATCTAGGCTCAAACTTTATCAATACATACAGGTGTGTGGCCTCTATAATGCACCATTGTGATATACTCATATCTCTCTCTAGGGGTGAATGTGCAAATGAAATGGCCCTTTCAAAATTCTACCCACCTATATATACCTATGCTCAAATTTTACCCTAATAACCTACACATGCCACAAAATGATATTACTCATTATGATTGACAATAATGTAGAACTATTTTTTCCAAATTATGACAAGGAATTTATTGTGACCCTTGTTTTACTAACATAGCATTTATTACTTGCATGACTACAATGGACACTATATTTACATCATTTCCACATGATTTTTTATCGTTACAGTTGTAACTTTCAATGGCCATATCACTCAATTATGTCATATCTTTTCCATATGCTTAGATGATACATTTTTACTATCCTACATATTGGTTTTTGAACTATTGACATTCTACATAAAATGATTCATTATGCTCACACAACTTATGTTATAAAGTATCACTTGTTTTGCATCATCATTGGGACAACCCTAAGGGAATATCACTCATTTTCCCTTTCATGTTCTTACATGATATTCATTACAAGAATAGTTTATAATATCTATCCCAAATCGACTCAAATTACTATAAAAAAAATTAATACAAAGTGACATTCAAATCACAAAAAATAATAGAACTAAACCACTCAAGGAGCAGTCATGCAATGTAGTACCACTCACATAATCAACAATTTTTTTAATGTTTGTCATTCTCACTCTTGGGTCACATCATGTTCCTGATCCTGGGTCACAATTTTCTCCTTCTCTTAGGTTTGTCGATCTTGGCTCAAACATCCTCATTGTTGTGGGTCTTATACATCATTATATTCATGTAGTGTCTAGTGTGACACATCCATCTAGTCCAAGTGTTTTTACCTACTCCTCCTCTCCTATGCTCAATGTGGAGAGTTCTTATGCAAAAGCTACTTGGTCTAGTTTTCCTAAATAAGAATCTCACCTTTTGTTGGGATTATCTTGCCCTTCCTAGTAGGGGAAACCCTTGCAATGTTCTTTTTCTTCCCTTGCTATCTATGGTCAAGAGATTTTAGAAAACAAATAATATTCTAAACACCATTCTCTCATCTATAGATTCAATGGTTTTTGGCCTTCTATCCCAAATCTAAACAAATGGTTCTAGATGCATGGAGACCCCTCATTGAGGGTAGGATTGAACCTATCCATGCACTTGAAGTTTTTTTGTGTCATCCTTCCAATCAAGTGATGATATGACATGGGTGTTGGATGGTGTGGTTTGGTTGCAGGGAAAGCAATCCCTTTCTATCAAACCTCGGTTTCCATCCTTCGACCCTCTTACAAAATCCTTAAGTATTTTTTTATCAAACTTCCCAATATCTCTCTTCAATTTTAGGAAGTTTCTTATTTTGAATCTATTGGTGATGCTCTTGTTCATTTTTATAAGAGGATACTATGTTGGTCAACTATGGCCATACTACTTATGCTCACATTCTCATGGAAATCAACATCTCTAAGGATCTTCTTAGGTATATTTTCTTACTTGTTGGAGATAGACCACTGACTAAGACACTCAACTATGAGGGTCTTCCCTTTCCCTACAAGATATTTTTTTCTATTGGATGCCTGGATTTGTATTTCTCTAGGTCTCACCCCAAGAAAGGTGAGGCGGCTTGGTCAGAAAATTCCCAACGTGGGCATTTGACAGTTGGAGATTTTACTGACTCTAATGATGAGGAATTAGAGGAGAATTTTTCCCCAAGGGGGTGTAATGACTTTTGAGACTCCTGATGGGATATCTTCCATGGTCCCTTTGGTTGTTCCATTTGTGGACTCTTTGTTGCCAATGGTCAAATCTAAGGATCGTTTATGTTTGGATGCTTTGATAAAATTGATAGCTCATATTTCATCACCTTTAGGGGCAACAAAGGATAGCCTTCCCCTCTCCCCTCGATCTGATTCTTTAGAGGATGATATACTTGAAGGAAATGTGGTCGTCCTAAACACATTTGGGCCTCCCACACCTAGGTTTTGGGTGCTCAAAGCTTAGGAAGGGTCCAGGGGTGGGGTAGTTGGCTATCCTTATTTGTTTGGTTGGCAACTGTTCAAATACATATGTTTCGTTGGTTATGTTTGGTTCGTGAGAACTTGGCTATTGTTTCATGGTAGCTTATATTTTTTGGCTACTTTTTTGTTGTTCTTTGGATGTGTGTTGGATGTCTCTTGTTGTAAAACATTTTGAGACCCTTTCAAAACTTTTTTTCCCCCTAATAAAAAATAATATGAGATTTCCATAAAGTCATGTATATTTATGGTGACATCTATACAATACAAATTTTCTTATGACATATATTTTTATGAAGGTTAAATTCCATTACCAAAAGAAATCATACCTTATTGTTTTCCTTAAAGACGAGTTATTTCCTCAACTTTAGATTTCCCATGGTTTGAACTAGGGTATAATATGATCCCAACCAAATGGATATAAGTCCCTATCCACCTCATCCAAGTGGATTATATGGCCTACTGAGAGATGTCAATCATGCCATGTTATTGTGTATAAGGTAATACCTATTAACCATTAAACCAAGGAGATTCCTACCTCTATTAATTGTAAGTTACCACTTCCCAAAATAGCATATGCCAAATATTTTATTATGGGGGTTAGACCAAACTCTTACATATTCTTCTTTAAAACTCTCTTTCCCCTTCAATTGACCAAATGACTAAGCATTAGAATATGGCATCAATTTCCTACATGTCACTAGCACTATGGTTTGCATGCCACTGGTAGAAACCATCCAACCCTCTAGAGTAGCGTGGTGAATCCATCACCTACATGTCATTGGCTTTGTGACCTACATTCCATTAGTGAAAATCATCAAGGCCTCTAGAGTAACATGGTTCATTTATCCCCTACATGCCACTACCTTTATAGTTTGCATGCCACTAGCAAAAACCATCCAAACCTCTAGAATAGCATAGGGCACCCATCAACTATGTGTCACTACCTCTATGGCATACATTTCACTTGAAAAAAATTGCTATCAATTGGGTACATCTAAGCAATCTACATACAAAGCATGCTCCTTGACTACAATCAAGTTGGATATCAATAAGCTTATTTATGCAAATCATAGGGTTTATCAACTAGTGATCACCTTGGAAGGAGAGGGACAATCTTTGTCTTATGGGTCATACAACCCTCTACTTATGCTCTCATAGATTCATTACTCCCTCTATCTTGTGTTACCTTACAAGTTAGCTCATGTGCCAAGCTTAGCTCTATAGTTGGAAAAAAGACTCCTAATTCAAAATAAGTTATTTCCCAAGTTTGGCATCATCTAAGGCTATTTTACACATTTTTGCATTGGTATGATGTAAAAATCACTATAGTCTATTCATCCCAAAGGTTCTCTCAAAGTACTCAACTCTTAGAAAGTATCCAACTCATCCAAAGAAAGGTGGGTAGAGGTAAACAACCAATAACTAGGCTTGGAATGTTGGAGTTTTCAACCCACTCCTTTAAGCATGATTATGTAAAACATATTTTTTGAGGTTTATTGTAGTATACTATTTAGCAACGAATTTTATGATAATCTTGGATAAGGAGCTTACTTTTTACAATGAACTTGTTTACATTATAGATTTAGTTAGTCTCTTTCTCTACCATCCCTATTCAAATAAACCATCATTATCTAACTATAGCATATAGCACCCCCACACCCACTCATATACATTCATAGAGCATCTTAACCATTTATTTAGAAACATTGTTTTGATATCAACAATAATTACACAATAATTAAAATTATATATATATACCATGAGACTGAAGTTAAATTTTTCCTTAATTCACGAGTATGTTAGTCTTTCTTAGGAGTGGAATAGGATGCAATGGAGCTTAATTTCTTTGGTACAATGTCACAAATCTAGGGCCTCCTATCACTACCATTATACTAAATGCATCCTTAGGTAGTAAAATTACAAAAGCAAGGTCAATTGGTTGAGTGGAAAGGATAAATTATTTAGTTGTAGTTTTATACTAGTTAGGGGATGTTGGATGACTTTATCATATGCTTTGGATACTTTGGTCTTGCATGTTTATCATCTATTTCATGGAGCACTGTATTTTAACCAAAGGAGTTTGGAGCAATCATGTATTTCTTATTTGATGTTCTAAAACTGATAGAGAGGAAGTGTTTCTTAACAAGGTATCACCTTCTCAAATGGCCAAGCAAACAATCATTTAATTTAAATTTTTTGAGTGGAATCAAGGTTGAAATCAATCTACAAGTGTATTTTTTGTTGCTTGGGTAGTAGTTTAAATGTCTAACCTAAGTCACAATAGTTGGAAGGGGCATTAATGTTGGAGCTGAAAGTTAACCCCACAACTCTTAGAAATCACCTGCAACCAAAACACCTATCACATACAAGAGATCAAAGCAATGATTATGCCCATGCAACCTTGAGAGAGTAATTGAATACACACAAGCATCTAATAGTGAGATTAACCTATAATTTTATTGAATGAATACCTGAATTATTACAAAGTACAATAATGAATGCTTATAAAATCAAAAGTGCAAACACTAGATGAGGATTTGATTAGATTGTGACAAGTATCCTAATCTCATGCAATGAGACAACTTGACATATAAATATCCCAATCTAATTATAAAAAATTACTCCTAAGTTTAGTTTAAGTGAATAAAATAATAAGGGACCTAATAATTAATTAAATGATTAATTAGTTATCAAGTGATGTTCCTAATTACTCCAACACCCCCCCCCTTAAGATCAACTTAGGGAGAAGCTAAAAAACCTGATGAAGAATGCAATGATAGATGCATGGATGGGTCCCAACTACAAGGCCTAATGAGGTACTCATGTAAAAATAAATGAATCCCTCGTAACCAAATAAAGGGATAAAACCATGTGAGAAAAAATCCTCTCCAAAAGAGAAAATGAAATAATTGCACTAGTGAAAGAAGAATAGGAGGACTCAATGTGACCCCCTAAGGGTTGATTCTATCACACAAGTACAATAGATGTCCCTCAGTAGGAGAGAGAAAATGAGGCTATGAACCCCCTCATAAAGAAAGAGCTCATGTGCCAATGATAAAAACATGAAGACGAAACACAATCCCTGGTTGCAAACAAAAATTTTCCCCTTAGGAACAAATAGATCAATTGGTGATTGGAGAAGTCATTCGCAAAAGATGGAAGAATCAAGAATCCAAATTCAAATGATGTGTGCCTCTAAAAATTGCTCATGTCCACATGTTGAAATAAGATGATGTCAATCAAGGAACTAATGAAGACTATTGTAGAACAAGTTGCAAAGGTGATGAAGATGATGATCCAACAACAATTATGTGGTTGTCAAAAAAAAACAGATGAATGTTCTCAAAGTAATCTTACAAATTTTCAATCTAAGACTCTACAAACAAGGATGATATGTCTGCAACATATGAATTCCAAGTAGTGATGTCTGGAAGAAGATGGATGTCATGTTGCAATGAACCAATAGGGCCCAAGGATGCAGTGATGCCAAGCCAACCAGGAACAATAGAAGATGAAAATTATGTCTCAATCTGAAGATTTGGAACATGAAGATAAGTCTTTGAACCATTAGAACATGCAAGACCTTTGATATACTCAAGCTCCTCTAAAGCATCATCATCAAAGGGTATACAATTTGCATCTACAAGAGGATTGAGTCAATCTACAACAAGATCCTTTGACTATGGAGAAATATGAGGATCTCCATCGATCTCCCAAATTCAAGTCCAAAGTGTGTGGGGACAATCAATGTTTGATATATCACACATAGTGTTAAAATCAACACTAGAACAAATCACTCCTACAACATGATCACTGATAATACCTCATGTTGATAAACTCCCTAGTATGTCTAATGTAGGTATGAGTCCATAAAAATAAGGTAAAAGATCAAGCCACCTGAGATGTGTCAAGATGTCATGTCACCAAGACTCATAATTATCTTTTTCCAAGATATATAAGGATGAACACAAAAAACCCATGATACTTCCTCAAATAAAAAAATCAAAGACTAATAACCTCAGTACATGTAAAGCAAATCAAATGAAGTCATCTCACGCAAACAGGTACTTTCCAGGTGCCAAGATGTCCAAGTAATTGACAAAATCACAAAAAATTGAATAAAATGTACTTAGGGAAAATTCTGAAAAAATGCATGAATGGATCTAAAGAGCTACCATTCCAACATCGTTGGAATTGCGAAAATCGAAGGTATGGGAAAAAATTATGAGCTTGAACGAAGAAAAATGATTATATAACTTTGATTGCAAATAAAATAAACCAGTAGTAAAATCTCATGATGAGACCTACACCATTGGAAATTAGATAGAACTAGCTTTCCGATTATATCTTGTTTGCCCAATTTTGACACCATTTCCCAAGTTATGCCAAAAAAAAAAACCTCTTAAAAAAAATTAGGGTTTGGAGGGGGCAAGAGGGGTCATTTGTATGATTGAATGTACAACTAACGTCATATGTTGGTGTCGATGAATATGCTTGGAATATTCTCCCTTTGTTGAAAAAATATCTAGTTGTCAAAAAATGCACTTTTGACGAAATATTTTTTTACAATGCTGGAATATACTAGGGTAAACAAAATATTCTCTTGCTTTTGTTGAGCCACCGAAAAATTAGAAGTCGTTGGAGAAATGCTTCTACAACAGCTAGAAATTGGAGATCCAACTGGAAAAGTGGTCATCTTTTCTTGCCTACAGTCAGTGTTTACATTGCTAGTGGGAATTTTGCGGGCGTCAATGGTCGATGCTTGGGCTTCAGCTGGGTAACTTAAAACCCCACATGTCAAAAAAGGATGTAAGTACATTCCTACAGCCTGCATAAGGTGTTATTTGTTCTTTTTTTAATAAAAAAAGATTAAAAAACCAAAAAACTTTATTTGACAAATACCTGTGTACCTGCACTTACTTCAAGGCAATTAATGTAGTAAGGGTTGTATAGTCATACAAATTTTCATACAAAGGTCCCTATTGCTAAAAATAATTTGTAACTACTCCAAATTTGACGAAATGACAAGCAATCTTAAATTTTTTGACCATTCTAGACTCAATAATGATGCTTGTTTCACTTCAGGTCCATTTTTCCTCAAACCCATCTCTCAAAATTTGGACAAAAGTCACAAATCTTGAGCTATGATACCATGTTGGAGTTGAAAGTGAACTCCACAACTCTTAGAAATCACCCACAATCAAAACACTTATCACATATGATAGATCAAAGCAATGATTATTCCCATGCAACCTTGAGAGAATAATTCAATCCCCACAAACATCTAATATTTAGATTAACCTATAATTATATTGAATGAATAGATAGATTATATTACAAAATACAATAATGAATGCTTATAAAAGCAAATAGTGCAAACCATAGATGAGGATTTGATTAGATTGTGACAAGTGTCCTAATCTCATCCAATGAGACAACTTGACCTATAAATAACCTGATCTAATAATAAAAAAGCACTCCTAAGTTCAACTTAAGTGAATAAAATAATAAGAGACCTAATAATTTAATGATTAATTAATTATCAAGTGATGTTCCTAATTATTCCAACAGTTAACAAGTCTAGCATGATGTTCAAAACCTAATATGCAATAACATTAAAGAAAACAATCTTAAGGAAGTAATAGACCTAAAAATAGGGCATCCAAATGATCTTTGTGCCTAAATTTGTGTGCTAACCTACCTCTACTCAATTTCCCTTCTCTCTTTTCTTCCCAAAAACTCATCACAACTCTAAATCACCTTATCATACCCTTCCCTTCTAGTTTTTCCTATTGATTTAAGCCCCAAATCATGGATTTAAGGAAGTTCACAAGTCTTTTATCCCTTTATGCATTGTCCTTCATTCAACTCTACACTTCTTTGACAAATTTGGGGATCACCATGCCTCCTTAATGGCACAATCGCTCCCTCTACTTTGCCTTGTGTTATTCCCCATTAATTTCAAGCTATCTCCCAACCATAGGGGAAGTAGATGTCTCATAAATGGAACCCTCCTTTGCTAGGTTGTTGGTGTAAATTCCACAGCCCAACTCATTTGTAATCCCTCTTTTTTCATATTTCCATTTGTGCATATACGTTCAATATAGATAAACTTGGATTGGGGTTATTATAGGTGCCTCCCTAAGACAATCAAAAATAATTGAACAATAAAATTAAATAGGTGCCTAGTTCCTATGGTTAGGTGCAAGGATTTAGAAAAGTCCTAGCAAACTCGATTTATTGATAAAAATAATTATTTAAATATCACACTACATGCTTATATTTGGTTAGGTGAACTTATGTTTGGGGAAAATGTTACCAATAGGGTCTTGACACTAGGGTTGACATTACATTCATCTATCTCTATCCATGAAACCACATAATTTGCCTCACTTTCACTCTAAGTACTTGTAATCAAACCATATTCCTCACACAATTCAACTAATCAAATGTTAAACTAGATTAGTCACAAACATAATCGGTGCATTGAATTTTGATAGATAAAACAATAATAATATTCATTAATATTAAACATTAAGGGTTCATAACCATCCCACACACACACACAAACCAACAATTTTTTTGTGAATACAAGTTCCACCCTTAGTCCAAATTACAATAGGGCTAGGCGTCTCATGAAAAAAATAAAGGAGTTCCTAGGGGATGTGGCATAGTGGACCTTACACAATGATTACATATTGATATTGATTACATGTTCAATGTGCCTACATGATGTTACCTATCATTATTCATTGTATACCTATTATATTTACATTATGTTATCCATTGAGGTTTATTGCATGTTTCACATGTTTGTTATAACTACACAATATTATCTATCAACATTTATCACATGCTTGTTGTGACTACACAATGTTATCTATCAACATTTATTACATATTTGATGTACTTTTACATGTCATTATCTATTAACATATATATTATATTTTTATTAATTTCATGATATCTTTTTTCTCTTACCTTCAATTCTTTGCATCTTCGTATGAATGCAATAAGATAGTTACAACAATTACAATCACTTTTCAATACCAAGTAGAGCTTTCATAACCATATCTAGATGCAATTTCCACATAGTTGAAACCCTTTTATCATGCTATTTGCATAGTTATGTCTCATTCTACATAGTTGTAGTCCTTTACATTTGTCTACTTGGTCAAAGTCCTTATCTACTTGGTTGAAGTCCTTTACATTTCTACATAGACAAAGGTTTATCACTTTCCATAACATGCACAATCTATCACCCTACTCTTTTTGTTTTTCTATAAACAATTTTAGCAAGTTTGTGAATACATTCATTTTTAAATGCTTGACAAATGCAGCACATTACAACTTTTTTCCTATGCTTGCAAGTTCTCAAGATAGAGAACTAATGGCAATAAGAGTACATGCAATTCGCATCTATGATCTCATATCCTATGTGAAAAATATTTAATTTCCATGTTATTTGTTTGATTTTACTTTGGCATGCATTTTATGATACTTCACATGCAAGTCAAAGTGGGGGCAAAATGTAATAGTGAAATTTGCATACTCGTGCCCTTCCTTTATTTTTGGGCCTAAGATGACTAGGTTGTCCTTAAATGCACTATTTATTGTGTAAGATTGCATATTTCACTTGGAAGTTTGTAACTTACATCATTCTAAACTCATCTCAACATCAGAATCCTCAAAAATTGATCACATCCCTAAAAAATTATTCACCCCGCTTATTCATGTCCATGAGTGGTAAAGCAATCCAAATCACTTATACCCTCATGGATTTGAACCCCAACTTCAAAATTTAAAATTTTCAATCTTTTGTTGTTTCTTTCTATCAATTGTTATGAGTAAACTAAAATATGAATAACTCCAAACACACTAAGGTGATGTGCTTAAAAAATCAAGTGTAATTAAGAAGTACATCTAAAATTTTATTGCAAAAAGATAAAATTAATCATTTCTAACATTAAATCAAAATCCTAAGAACATGGAAGGCACTTGTTGTTTATGACCTTCATTCATTGTCATTGACTCCATAAAAAGCTAATTGAAGAATACTTGACCCTCACAAATAAAAAGTTTCCTTGGAATTATTTATAACTCCCTAATCCTTATGAATTCCAGACCCACACTTGTAAATATGAGCACGTCTAGACATGTATATATATTATGTATATGGGGACACACGTGCACACATATTATTTATATGTGTCACGGGGGTTGTTGATGGTGTGGTGAGATGGACATGATTATGGAGCCGCAATATCCTGCTCTAAGATTTTGCTAAGGGCAATGTGACCTTGGATAAACCACTTATTGTAAGATTGAAATGATGTTCGGTTCAATACCAGCTTTAGCTTCTTCTATGTCTGGTTCACATGGGTAGAGTGGAAAGATGGATCTCGTTAAGGGCGAGAGCAATGATAGTAATCGCAAACATACTATAAATGGTCAGTAAAGAACTAGGAGTCCTAATATTATATAAGAATTGAAGGGCTCTCCTTAATAAATATGTCAGCCAAAAGGGAATATGAGCTTATATGATGTACAGCATTTATTTTATATTTTATTTCCATGTTAGCTGTACATAATTTTGTTTCTCAAGAAGACAGTTGGATGTTCCTAAATAAAGACTTCATTTTAAATAACTTAGATTTTGTATGTTAAGGTGGGCAGCAATTCGTGCACAAGTAAAATATATGTTCAGTATTTCAACTAGCTTGTTTTGCAGAAAAAAAATGCCTTCTATTTGTTTTTTAAATATATATTGTGCAAAGAAGTCAACTTGAAGTGCCTTTAAATGGCAAAAGCTCATTCAGTGTAATGATTCTAATGAGCATAATGAATGACCTAAGATGTATATGCATTGGAGAGTGTAGAATTCAACATTATTACTTGTCAGCCAAGTTGATTTGTTTACAGGGCTAAATCGGAATCCCCCTCTATTCAACTATATACTGAATTCAATTATATCCGACAAGCTGATGTTTTCAACTAGAATTCAGTTATACCCCACTAACCAACACAGAAACTAGATGGTGGGACTAAAGCAAAGCACAACGTAAAATCACACAAAGAAAACAAACTCATCTTCAGAAAATATTCTTTCATTCATATGAATTTCACTGGACGAAGGATGACTTCTAGGCTCGTAGAGTGTAAAGCAAATTACTAAGTTTCAATAATTATTCCAATCCAAATACATGGATATGTACCAGACGCTTTATCATAACCTGCATTAATCATATTACTTCTTTCAATGGCTATCTTGTACTAAACTTCCTTTACACACCTTGTTAAGTCGTTAAGACTGATAATTATTCTGCATCGTGTGACATAATTTAGGTGTCCACAATTTTTTATGGGCTGAGTTAGAGAATTATTTGGGCTTGGTAGGCAAGGACACTCGGATCTGTTACTCAACAAATTGATGTAGTATGGAAATTGAAACGTCCTAATGGCTTGGGCTAGAGCTAGTAATCTCGACATGTCAAATTTCAAAAACATAGTGTGGGGCCCAAAATATCGTTAACCAGTAACGGAAAAAAGTTAATCCCAGAAAAACCTTAGCCAATTTATTCACTGTGGACGAAACATCCCAATATATAGTACTTCAATATTTGGGTTTAGGAAATAATGGCCTAAAGAATATATTCTTGTGAGAAAAATGGGCAGAAATTATTGAAGTTAAATAAAGATTTTCACACATATAATAATATTATTCTTCTAATCCATATCATTTTTGTCAATGATACGAATTACATATATATATGAAATTCTTTCCAACTCCTATAACAACTCCACCAAACTCGTGGGTTGTTTAACCACCTTTATTCTCTCCCTCCTATTTTTACTTCTCTACTTAACAACTCACTTACATTTTTTTACCGACACTCTATAATATAATATTATTTATTCTAAATACAATCCCAACCAATTCTTTTCATACCTAGAATAGCTGTGAGTTGTTAGCATACAAGCGTTTACAATATCAATAATGTCCACATTCTCCTCTTTCCAAACTTTTAACTACAAGAAGCCCAACTATTGTGGCTCATGATCTTGATTCAAACGAATGGCACCTCTCATCAACCTTTCATGATTTTCATACATTTTTCCCACAAACCTATACATGAATAGAAACACTCATCTATTCACCTCATATGGTTTTCTGGATTACCACTAACCATTTCAAAATCCATTAACTCCACCAAACTCTCATACTAAATCTAGGTGGGTTGTTTACCAACCTTTATTCTCTCCCTCCTCTTTTCACTCCTAAATCTCCACGTGACTTACATTTTTAAGTTCACACTATAATATAATATTAATTTATTCTAAAAACAATTCCAACCAATTTTTTTCATACATAGAATAACTATGTGAGTTGATCTCACTTTTATTAACCTAACAATTATTATTATTTTAATCTATGTGAACATAACATAATTTTTTAACAATTTTGACATGTAAAACTAGTGTCAGAAATGCGGGCCTATAATTCTGAAACCTTTCAAGGAGATGCCAGGCTATGTTAGTCTCCTTTAAAACTGTTGCAGGAAGCCTCTTTGATTTAGAAAACCACCTGAACTAGTTGCTGTATCCGGCAGCCTCAGTTATTGAAACCTATCTATAATTCTGTAGATTTTAATGAGTATTAGGTATATCTCTGATGGCTAATTTTGATAAATATTCAACTCTCACAATTTCCTTGAAATAATGTTAGTATGACTGCAATTCTATTCAAGTTGTGTCAAGAAAGACTACCATCTGATTTTGCTAGCCTTGATATAGAATATACGTTTCACCTATATCTCTGATGACTGTGTTCGATTAATATTCGACTCTCCCAAATTCCTTGGAACAATTTATAGCATCCAGTTCTATTCAAGTGGTATCTACAAGGACTATACCATTTGATTTTGCTAGCCTTGATAGAGAATATACTTTTCACCAGTGGTGGTGGGAAAGGTGTTGTTGGAGGGGAAAAGTGGGGTTGGAGGAGGAAAAAGACAGTTTTGTTCTCCTTTTTTCATCCAAAGTATTTTAGATTTTTGCCCATAGAAAAGCTCTTTTGATCTTATAATACTAGTTTTCATCTCCAGATATACATTCCCTATAATCTGTACTATATAAAATTGTTGTTTCTATTATCTCTCTCAGAAAGAGCTCTGCTGAAAAATCCAACTAAATGGCCCCACCTCTCTTCCTGTAAGAAGATCCATTCTACGGTATCGGATTATCTAGAGTCGTGGGTTTCCGATTGGTAATGGTTCTCCAGCATCCTAATTTGCAGAAAAATGGAGGATTTCCAATTGGCAATGGTTCCCAGCAATCTAATTTACAGAAAAAAGTAGAATGGTACTAGATATTTCTAATTTGCTGGAGAGCCATTGCCAATTAGAAATCCATAATACAAGATATTCGAATACTGTAGAATGTATGTGTATATATATAAATAAAATATGATTCTGCAGTCACTTCTGCTAATTCGAATGCTTGTGAACCATTGCCAATTGAAAATCCATGACACAATATATTCCAATACCGTAGAATTGTGTGTGTGCTTACTAAGCATCAACAGATAAAGATTTTCCTCGTATGTCCTACAACTAACTAATTGCTTTATGAGCATTTTAACCTCTAATACTCCAAGAAAGCATTCTCATAGATGTTGTTTTGTGAGGGTGCACAACAAAGTTTCTGTTATCTGTGCTTGATTAACACACCAATCTCCTGTTCCCTAAATGGTAAACTTTATCATCTTTATTTTTCCAGTCCCTCGGTTTTACTTTGTTATATGAATGTTTAGCACCCATAATTCATATTCCCCGTGCGTTCATCCCTCAAATTTTCTGGTGACTTAAGGTTGGTTTGGTGTTTCTGCCTATATTGTGGTCATCTATACTCCAATTTTCTCTTTAAATGATTAGTCAGTTTGGTGTTTCCCCCTAAATAGGATCATCTACATTCTCCACATATTGACTTGTCTTTAAATCCATATTGATTTGTCCTTAAATCCATCACTGGTTGCTTTCTTTTAATACAAGAATCAGATCTATGTTATATATAAAAAGCGTTTTGGTCCACAAACCTCAGCTTCTGCAATTCATACTAGCATACTTCCAATATCCATTCAAGGGACTCCCTGGAATATATGACCCTTAAAGTCATTATCATTTATGCATGAGATGGAACCAGAAAAATGGTGGGAATAAAAAGTGAACATAACCATTCCACTTGCTCCCCACAGCCAGCTGATGGGAATTAACCCGCTAGAGATACATGTTCTATTTCATATGCACTACTTTTTACTCGTGCGTGTAATATTTAAATAGTTTATGAATTCTGATCTGCATCAATTGTTTCTGAGAGAGAGAATCGTCTTCACAAATAAAGATCAGACTTCCCTCCATGACAATCAACTCTGCGAATATGGATTGAATCATATTTCACATAGATGCTTCTACAAGGCAAGCATGTGTTACCCACCTTTTTCCAGCCACTTAGGATTCCTGCGAGGCATAATATCATTTAATTTGTGACTTCTGTTCTGCATCAATTGTTTCTGAGAAAGAAATCATTTCCACAAATAATAGACTTTTCTCCACGAGGACAATTAACTCTACAGATATAGATTGAATTATATTTACCTAGAAAGTTTCTACAAGGCAAATACACATTACCCCACCTTTTTCCAGTCAATTGATATCACTGCAAGGCACATTATTTTCGAATACCTATTCACTCCATTCAACAAGATGGAGTTCACAATTGCTTAAATAACAATTGATAAATAATGGATTAAAATAACCATCTCATCCAGTCACCATTTTAGGTTTACACTCTAGGAATCCCACACTGTTCTATTGATAGTTATTTCACAATGAGTTTGAATTGACCTTGGATGGCACACAAATTGTGAATCGTAACTCCTCCCCATTAGCACAGGAATCTCTTGGTATTCTTTTGGTTTTAAATTATCATTGAGAGCCTTGTGATTTTTCAACAGATATCTTGCACTTAAAAAGTTCCTCCTTTAGAGGTTTTCTGGAGATGGGCTCGTACACTGTTATATGCTTGTAACTTGCTAACCTCATTTGTTCATTTTCTAAATCCTCACTTGCAGATAGTTTGAACTCGTGCTAATCTCGGGGTATAGGGTTCTTTTAGAACTGTGTAGTGGGAATGCTAATAATAATCTTAATAATGTATTGCATGAATACTAAACTCGGGACTCTTTAACATCCTTATCGTCCTTTGTATTTTATATTCAATAACTGTAAAATCATTCAGATAATATGTAAATTATTAGTTCAGGGCCTGCTGTTAATGGCAGATGTGTGACAGATATTTTTTTGACAGGGTAAGGCCCTGTAACCTACTCTGCTACTACCACTACCCATTTGGAGTGTGCTTCTAACCGGGCTGACGTTGAAGGCAGATGTATACCATAGAGGAACCACAGAACCTTTTTTGACAGGGTAGAGCCCTGTAATCTATCCTGCTACTCCCACCATCCAGTTGGAGTGTGTACTTCAAACAGAGCATAACGTTTAAGGCAGATGTATACCACGGAGAAGAGTCAGATTATTTTCTTAAGAGTAGAGCCCTGTAACCTACCGTGCCACTACCACTACCACCACCTAGTTGGAGTGAGTTTCACCCTGCCTCCTTTCTGGAAGCAGACACCACAAAAGTGTGGATACAACTGTGCTTCCAAGTAGGTGGGGGCAGCTTACTTCAAGTTGGACCACCAATTTCCTTAGGCACATACACCTCGTTTAATGGTAAAAAACAACCCCCTTGCTTGCACACTTCTATGAGGGAGGCCTCATACACCAAGCAGAGCCATGTAACCTACTCTGCTATTAACACTACCTAGTTAGAGTGTGATTCAAACATGGCATGTGTTTTAAGGCAGATATATAGACGTAATAAGGCACAGATTATTTTTGACAGGGGAGAGCTTTGGAACTTAGTCTGCTATTATCACTACCTGGTTGGAGTGGGGATTCAAACTGCCTCCTTTCCGTTGTAAGTAAGCATCACTCAAACGCTGATACAAGGGGGTTTGAAGATAGGTGGAGGGAGCACTCCTGCTTCAAGTTAATCCACCAACTTATATAACATGTTCGCCTAATTGAACATATAAGGCAACTGAAAAAAGGCAATCACCTCATGGGCTTCCATGACAGGTATGTACATCTCATTGAACTATATAGATTACACTCTATGTTAAGGTTCATAGCCTAGAGTCCATATCCTGATCAAACTTTGTTATGGGACTTTTTCCCCAAAGGATATAAAGGAAAAGTTATTATGTGAATGATACTTCTAAATATAGAGGAATTAAAATTATCTGACGCTTTTATACTTCTAAATATAGAGGAATTAAAATTATCTGACCCTTTGTTTAAAAGCGAGATAGAAAAATATAAGTTATTATGACCCTTTAGTTAAAAGGGAGGATAATACTGAATGTTCTAAAAAGATCCCTTTTAAAAGGGGATAAAAATATTTTATTGAATAACTTCAAAAACACTATGTAAAAGTGAGTGCTAGTTTAAAACATTTATGTGAGAATTGGAAATAGCATGCAGATCACTCAAAGAAGGTTTCGTGGAAAGGGCACACATAGTGTGTTCAACTTAGGGTACAAAGTATACTTGGGATTGGACTTATTTTAACCAAGGCTTGTGGTTCATAGACAGATTGTTTTTACACAAGTTTATTTTGGTGTGTACCAGGATAATAAGAGCTAAAACCATTAAAACCTTTCTAGGATGAGTGGAATTTCCAAAAGATTTGAATCAAATAAATACTGAATCTATCAATATTATAGGATATTTGAAATAATATTTATATATGATGTGTTAACTATTTACTTTAGAGTACTCCCTAAATTACTAGTTATTTACATTTATTTGGTATCAATGCTCTAAATTAGTTTAAAACCACTGCAAATAATAATAACTCTAGGAGAAAAGTAGCATTACAAACAATACTAGGTCGATCTCGCCATGAATCACTCAAGGACCAAGATAATCATTGCACATTCGTCAAATATGAACCCCAATGAACCCAACCCAAATTTTGTTTGCACGATTTGATGATTATCTTTTAATTAAATGTTTCTAATTATTTCCCCATTCATGTCTGCAAGTAAAATGCAACACAAGAAAT
Organism: Sequoia sempervirens; assembly: GCA_007258455.2. Classification (NCBI taxonomy): domain Eukaryota; kingdom Viridiplantae; phylum Streptophyta; class Pinopsida; order Cupressales; family Cupressaceae; genus Sequoia; species Sequoia sempervirens. The sequence continues at coordinate 25,236 of VDFB02141049.1, read as the reverse complement.
GAGTAATGTCTAGTTATACAAAAAATTAAAAACCTGCACGGATTTTGTTTTTCGGCTTTAAGACCAAACCAGTTGAGAATGTGCCGATCAATGCCGATCAATGTAAGTTCCAATGCTTTGACGTTGGTATGGACATTATTAAAATTGTTATACAACGTTATTTTCTCTGACTACTTAAAATTAATAATAAAGTCTTTTTAAATTGTGAAGGGTTCATTTTCTTTCACTATTATTAAATTGTTGACAAGCATTTACTAGTCTTTTAAGAAAACATTTTTTTATGGTTTACTATTTAAATATAGATGCTTTGAGGATATAATGGGAAATGAGAATTTATGTTTTATATATTGTATGGGAAAACCCAACCCTCAAAAAAAATTGCCCGATCCACAAACCTGAACCAAGATCTAAACCAGAACCAGCTACATAAAGGTTGGGTGTATAAGAATTGTGGGCTTCCACGAGGTAGCTTTCATACGCCTCACAAAGCCCTATAACCTACTCTACTAATACCACTGCCTACTTGGTTGTGCTTCAAACAGGGCCCGGTGTCGAACCCAGATCCATACCATAGAGGAGGCACAAATTCTTTTTTGACAGGGCACAGCCATGTCACTTACTCTTCTACTACCACTACCTAATTGGAGTGGGATTCAAACCCCCTTGTTTCTGGAAGCAGGCACCACTCCATTGTGTATTCATAAGGGTTCAAAGCTATGTGGTGGGGGGGGGGGGGGCAATGAATACAATAACTTCAAGATGGACCACAACTTTTCTAAACATGTACATCTCGTTGAACAGTTGTTAAATGTTAAAAAAACAATCCCCTTGCAGGCTTTCACAAGGTATGTCTCATACACCGACTTGGTGTTACACATGTATCCTACTTTTAGCATTGCCTGTAGCACTGTCGATCCATTTACATCCCAATTCTTCTCATCAACATTAAACTTCTACATTTTGCCAATTATGCTAGGTGAAGCGTGAACCTTCATGATACCTCTATTTGACTGATAATATTTTTGGCAAGAGCAGCATTTGATTAAAAGATGGATGACTTAGGCAGGACAGTAAGAATCTATCATTGAAGGTTTCCGTATTAATGGCAACAGCAAAGGGGAGTATTACATAATCTACTAACTGCTCAATGTATGTTGACATTGCCATGTATCCTCGCCTGCATTCAATGTAACTATTTTCAGATCCCAATAGCATATTCGAGGATCAGTTTCAGAATCTAAGTGATACTGACAAATTCTGTCACATATTCTCCTTGCATCTGTCTTTAATCGGAAGTTATAGCAAAACTTATCCTTCTGGTTTAATAGTGGACATTCCATCATAACAGGGAATTTACTATGGAAGAAACTGTATCATTTATCAAAACAGTTAAAATAATAAAATGTTAAAACAGGTATAATTCAATTTAAACAAAACATACTTTCAAACCGTGACAAAAGGAGGCCATTCATCTAAGTAGAAAAGTGCATTTATTCTGAACTAGCCCCCACATTTAACAGTCAAAATGTTGAAACAGGTATAGTTCAGTTAAAACAAAACACACACAGGGCATTCATCTATCCAGAAAAGTGCATTTATCCTGAACTAGCCTACACATCTGAACAGTTAAATGTTAAAACAGGTATAATTCAGTTTTACACAAAACAAACTTTCAACCTGTCACAAATGGATGGCGTTTGTCTAAGCAGAAAAGTGCATTTATGCTGAATTACCCCCCAAATCTTAACATCATGATGAAGGTAGAGCTCTGTCCTTGAGACCCAGATACATAAATTTAAATTTTAGCAGTAAAAATGTTAAAACAGATGCAGTTCAGTTTAGACAAAACAAACTTTCAACCTGTGACAAAAAGAGGGCTTTCATCTATGCAGAAAAGTGCATTTATGCTGAACTACCCTCTACATCTTAACATGATGAAAAAGATTAACTGTCCCTTGGACCCAGATACATTTCATTCCCAGGGCATCTTCAGTGCTGATTATTAAAATAATAGCATTTCTTCTTTTTGCATCCACAAGACACAATGGTAATGTGGGTTACTGGAGAAGATGTAATTGAGCATCCTGAAAAGCAGTTCACATTCCAAACCAGGTTTTGGAATATACATTATGAGCTTTCATGACCAACATTGGCCCTTATCTTTTAGACTTGGAAATGATCAAATAATAGTTAAGCCAGCTATGTGTTGTCTTCAGAATTGAAGTTGACATGAAGTACTGAAAACAGACATTGCACAGAAAATGTTGAGTATATGTGGATCTGAATTACTAAGCTTCTTCCTCATCTAATCTAGCTAGATGACTGGAATTGAGCAAAGGTTGTCCCCTTTCATGGTCATCATAACACTGTTCATGGAGTTTGATTTGCAATTTAAAGAACAACTTGTGCAAAAGTTACTGTTAGATTAACAGTGTCACCTTGACGAGTTTAAACATGCATGAGTACTCTCCAAAGGAATACAGGTAGGAAATTTTCTTATGGTTCACATTTCAGCAAAGACTGCCTTAATGAGAGTGCAAACTCACCCTGTCACATATAAATTGTTTTCATTGTTATTAAGTCAATTTAGAGACCACGCTTGGAAAGAATTTGTTTGCTGGGGAAAGTGACAAATTTTATTTCAACTGTAATCCTGAAGGCAATGCATAGCTGGCTTCTATTCTTGCACTTGACCAACATTACACTCGATATGCAGTTATGAACGGGAGTTGAATACAATCAAATTGTTTTTAAGGTGATGGGCCATTGAAAGGCCCAAAAAACAATAAGTTTAGTGCAAAATTTGAAACTTAATAGCAAAACTCTACCGAATGTCTTACAACTGCTTTGATTCATTGTGTTTGTTGGAAAAAAATTAAAATAGCATGTTGGGGAGGCCTAAAGCATTAGACATGAGATCAGCAATCCAGACATTATTACAGCACACCTTTTAACCAAGAAGCTGTGAGACCTTGCTGCCCTAGACAGATTTATGTTTTGTCAATCCCATCAACAAGCCTATTTGTTGATAAGATTAGTGGCAAAAATTGCGTAGAGACCTATCATCTTTGGGCAGACACAATGAGGAATAGTGTCAGCTACAATGTTTACTTAAAAGGGGATACAGAACAGCAATACCCTATGTTGCCTGTTCAGGTTTAGCAAAAAATTTCCCAGGTTTGGTATAGCTGGGTTTGGCCATTTAATCATATATAGTATTGAGATATATAAAATAATTTAAATATAAATAATTTCAAATATATAAATATATTAGTAAAACAACTAATGTATTTATAAACATATAAATATAAATAAGAATCATAAAATACACTAATATAAACATATTAACAAAAAGCAATATACATATTGCAGGAAAAAACTGTTACAAATTGCAGACTTCCAGAGGTTACAGTAAGCCATCAGCAGCTAAACATGAACATTTAAAGAACGGTGACTGCTACATACACAGAGATTACAATTTACAAAGGACTTCTGCCCATGACAAGGAGTATCAAGGAAAAGCTAAAAAACCAAAGAGCTGCATGTAAAGCAGTAGCTGTTTTGTTTTCTGCTGTATTTCCACTTGGAGGCCTAAGAATGTCTGCAATAGATTATTTCGTCAAATCTTTATGTTATCTGACTGCATATCAAGTGGCATCCTCATTGAATGAATAGTAGAATCTTGAGCCTCATGAGCAAAAGTGTGAAAGATCAATTCAAGAAACATGTATAGGATACAGATTCCAAGTGTATGTTGAATAAATGTGTCATAGATATTGCTCAGTATTCATTTATGAGAAGAAACTTTACAGAGCTTAACTGCTATTAAAATGAGCATTTATGAGAAGAAAATTGACAGAGCATAACTGCAATGTATTGGTCCTAAAGACCAAAATCTGTTTTCTTTTAAGAAAGGTACTTATTTTAAAGGTTTGCCCTGCACCCAGGGTTCTGCCAAGGACTCTGGGTCCATGTCCATCCCTCAGATGTACTTGGGACAAACCCACCATCCTGGGTACAGACCCCAGGCACACCCAAAAAGGCCAAACCTGAGACCCATACCCAATTATTTACCTGTTTGTTTCCGGAAACAGGTGAACTCAATAACATAGGCAATACCATTAATTTCAGAGATTTTACACTCCTAACCAAGCAAGAGGATGACATTGACCAGTTTTGAACCTGCTTGTGCTATGGAAAGAAATATATTTGGCCAATCACATTGATTACTAAGTGTAACAGCAAAAACAGAGTAAAGACATGTCATCTTTGGGGACATAATGAGGAACACGGTCCTCTAATATATACTTGAAAAGGTGATACAGAAGAGCAACATCTTTGCCAAGTTCAGATGTTTTGCAATCCAAATATGCACAAGGATGATAGTGACCCCCAAAGACATTTTTTAAATATTAAAAACCTTTCAAAAACTCTGCTTCAGTGGTAAACTAACCTAATCAGAATGTGGAAGTAGCATAACTACTGAATCACAAACAAGGAAATTAAAAAACATAAAGCTTCAGGAAAGAAAAACATCAAACATCATGGTTTTCAATATACATATCCAGTATTATACTGAAGGATGATCCACCGGGTAAAGCAAGATCACACGAATCTTCCAATAAAACCTCTGCCTATAAGTTGCATATTGAATGAGTCTTGATCACATCAAACCCCAAACTATCAAGCACCAATCAATTTAATTTCCTATTCCAAAGCATTCCCAATTAAGTCTTCTCTATCCGCTCTTCCAGAACAAATTAGTCCACTTCCAAAGAAAGCATCTTTGAGAATGAGATCCTGGCTAGATACTGAACAATTCATAGTTCCCCAATATTTAGTTCCTGTGGTTTTGTCCTGAACATACATAAGAGGATAGATTTTCTTTGGATATAAAAGGTCATTTTGCATTTTGTTTCAATCCATTTTCTAGATTCAGTTATACTTAATAGACTGGACCTACCTCAAATTTGTATGAAAGGTGTGATATTATATTGTATGCTTCTTTTCCAGTATATTTCTAAACTTGGGTCTACATTTTGATTTAACGTATGGGATATAATATTGCAAAATCTCTACATCACAAATAGTTCTTCAGCCAATCAAATAAAATCTCATGCAAATTTACTCGGAGGCTTGGTCTTAAAGAATTCTTGGAACACTTACAAAATGCAATTCAACAATAAAACTCCCTCCTAACCTTTGTAAAATAAGTAGATTCACACAGCTGCCTCTTCAAAAACCCTTGAAATTTAAGGCCAGAAACCAGATATTGCAATTTTTTGGATGAAAAGTTGAAATAATAGGGGCTCGGTGACTTGGGAAACCAACTCAATACAAGCACTGAAACCCTCACATATAAATCATCCATGGCAAAAATTATGTCCTCATATGCTATCACTTTCTACAGGCTGCGAAAATGTGAAATTAAGTTTCCAAAGATTTTGTTACATAACTTGTTCTATATAGCAAAGTTCATTCAATTCTTGATTCATTGAGGAGCTCATTGAAATCAACAATGCAAGTGTCAAACAAAAAGACAGAGAGGCAACATGCATTGCTTTGGTGAAAGGCTGTCTGAAAGCCACCAAAGACAACCTTCCCCAGTAATCAGTAGGGTCGATACCGACGACTTCCCCCACCATTGCCAGAACTTCTTCCACCACCTTGCCTGCCACCACCCGAACCACTTCTATTGGATCTACCTCCACCCCTGGAAGATGCAGAGCCTTGTCCTCTATAGGGTGCAGATGCCCCTACCCCGTTCCCAGGCTGTTGCCTGATCCCCAACCCAGAAGAAAACAATTTCATGAGAACTGTATTGTAAACAACAAGTTAGAAAAGATATTGTAAATATGTACTTACAACACATATCCAACACGGCCATCTGGCAGCATCATTGGTACCATCGTCATGCCTGCAGGTGTTGGACCTCTGCCATATATGACAGGCTGAAAGAAAATTTCAGAACATTCTATCACATAATATTATCAATAAAAATATAGATAGCACCGAAAAACCAAGAGACAATTAAAAAAATGTGTTTACAAGAGTTGAAAGCTAAACAGGATACATATAGTTAATTTTTTTACATTATTTCCACATGTTCTAGTTTTCAAACATCAATCTGGAAACAACTCTGTTACATCCACATTTACCTACCCAAAATGCCAATAAAATTGAATTTAAAAAGAAAAAATGTTCCCATTATAGATATATTTTGTAAGTTTACCTGATTGTAACCTGCAGAACCAAATCCAACACCAAAACCTCCATAGAGATTTGCACCATAACCATATCCACCTTGCAGCTGATAATTTGGAATGACAGACCTTTGAAAAGAATAGGGGTTAGCCATACTTTGAGGCTTCTTGTCACTCAATGGTCTTGCTAAAGAAACTGTCAACTCCCGCCCTACATTGAAAGCATTTTGAATCATTAGATTCTAGTTTATTAAAACCAAAAAGCTAATACAGAGCAGGGATTCAATTGTACACGAATGAAATTACCTTCAAGCTCATATTTCTCTGTTTTCTCCACTGCTTTAAGGGCAGTAGCATGGTCATTAAAATGAACAAAGCCAAAATCCCGCTTCGCCTGCCCAGGCTTTTGTTCTAAAAGAACAACTTTTGTAACCTCCCCATGTCGCCCAAAGAGATCTTTTAATTGTTCCTCTGTCACATCATCTGGCAAATTGCGGACATACACAGATTTGACCTGGTATGTGAATTAAAAACAAAAGCAATATGTAAAATGGAAAAATAAACAGCCATCGACAGTTCAAAGTTTACAACAACAATGCAAAATAAAGCATGACAATACAACATCATGCTTCATCATTCCATCAGCAATAAATAGGTAATCAAATGCAAGCAAGAGAAACAAGAATACAAATGATGCCAGAAATTAAAAAAGGAAAAAATGGAATGTTATAACAATTAAAAACAGAGCCATAGGCACATGCCAGACTTCAATTGAAAACAGAAAATATGGCACATGCTCGACTTCGATTGAAAATCAATGTATGGTGCATTGAACGTATCGTATAATCCTGATGCATTAGTCCAAAATCATAATACTCCAAGCTTACCAACAAAAGCATATAAAGTAAAGAAATAAGGGAAATACCCAACATTTATAACTTGATAATTTAAATGCATAATAAACCTTTGAATAGACAATTCAAATTGCCGGTATTGGCATGGTGTGATGGTTTATAGGTGGCATTGTTGTTCTTGCCACCAAGGTTCAAACCCCGTTGGGGTGGTATTGTTGAATGGTTGTATCCGGTTCATAGCTCCGGTCAAAAGCGTTTACCCCTTGAATAAAAATAGACAATTCAAATTATTTACCCAATCATTACCTCTTCAGTTGAAGAAGTCCGTTGATGCGATGCCCATTTGACAGTTATAACCTTCTCATCCAGCTTAAATTTTGAGCGCACCATATTCTTCATTGCTTTTTCAGCACATGCTTTATTATAATATTCAACAAAGGCAAAGCCTCGGTTCCTTGTCGAGTCTTTTGGATCCTGGCATTAAAACAAAAGATGTGTTAGCTAAATACAAACAGGAAAATAGAAGAGAAAATAGGAAACAAAATAGTTTGACTGTAATAATGATATACACGTGAAACAGTATAATCAGAATTCAGCACAGCCTTTAGTTATCATACCTTTATCAGCTCTACATGCTGAAAGCCAGGTCCTTGCTCAGAGACAACTTTCGAAAGATCCTCTTCTTTCATATTTGATGGAATATTACCCAAAAAGAGCCGATTTTTTGGTTGAGATTCAGAAGCCCTTAGTTTCTTCTCCTGAAATTGAAAAAAAGCCTTCAGTAACAAAGTGACTTGCATCATGCAAGATACCACTTGATGAAAAAATGACTCAAATAGGTTTCAAGTGGAAGTTATCAGCAATACCTTATACTCCGAACCATTCAATTTCTCAATGGCATTCTTAGCAGACTCCTTAGCTGTAAAGGTAACAAAGGCATATACTGCCCTGTCTGCCTCACGTTTAATAGTAATCTGTTAAAGATTCCACATATGTATTCAGCATAAAAAAATATGCCAGTAACAAGACTTAAGTTTACAATAAAAATGAAAACAGAAACATATGCAACTACCATCATATGCATACTTACATCAAAAATCTCCCCACACTGCTCACAAAGGCTTGTCAAATCTTCCTTAGTAATTTCCCGTGGTAGATTACCTAAAAAAACTTCAGTGCCATGTGGCGGGAGAGCCAGCAATTCCTCATCATTACTTTCATCTTTTTCTTTCTCAAGCTTTTCGCTATTATCTTCTACTGCTGGAGCATCCTCTACAGTGTCATGATTCCCATCATCTTCTGATGACTTCTCACGGTTCAGATTTGAGGCATTAGCTTCATGGTCTGCTTCTTGTTCATCCTGTGAACCAGATCCGTCATCCTCAGCTATATCAAGATCAAGTTCTTCTTGGGCATCATTCTTTTCTTCCTCCTCAACATCCCCCTCATCCTCAACTTCCTCATCCATTATTTCTTCTGGTTCTTCCTCGTCCCCGTCAAGATCAACTTGTTCTTCATCATGTTCATCATGCATATCTTGAGATGCTCTGGTATTCCTCATCTTAGTTGTGTCCTCTTGTCTGCAGTCGTCCTGAATGTCACCTACAATGCTTGAAGGGCAACTGTGGTGGAGGCAGAGTAGAAAGGAGTATTTGCAGAATGAGGGATGCAGTCATAGGGGAGAAAGAACAAGTGAAATTGCACCAGGCTTTGCAGAGTGAGAATCTCAAAGGAAATGTAAGGGCCATGATATACGTGTTGATAGAGATTACCATATGAACTTTAAAAGGTAGGATACTATAGAGTAAATTTGTCAAAGGCAGAGCTGAATATAAGCATGAATAAAGAGGACGCCCCCAATGTGCGCACAGAACACAGGCATTTCTCATAGTTAAGATAATAAACCATAAAGACCAAAATGATGGACAACTCAGCAAGAACAGAAACAGTAATCCTCATCCAGAACTTCTGTTGCATTCACAACTAAGCGAGAAATTTGGAATAGAGAGAACTGTGAACTTTGGAGTAGAAAAGCTGTATATAAGTATAACAAACTAGGGCATGAAGCGGAAACATACTAAAATGTGGAACAAAAACAAGGTCAAAATTTAACATATCAAAACCACAATCATATACATTCTTGTACAAAATACATCTTAAGTAGAAACACACAGCATTGAACAAAACCAAGTAAAATTCTTCCAATCAAAAATATGTATTTGAGAGACAAATTTTATCAAACAAAAAAAGAAACTTCAAGTGACCCAAAAAATACAAAGCCCATTCACAAAACCACCACTACATACTTCGAAAAATAGAAGTCTACAATAATTTTTAAAATGTTATCATGGCTCAACTTCAAAATGAGAACACCGAAAAACTAGTTAAAGAACAAAGCATCCAGAATAAAAGAGCTTCATGAACGGATAACAGATAGACTCTTACCATAAATAATGCTAATTTTAGCATACAACATAGACCAAAAAAGTATAAGTCATATCAAACAACCCATTTGATGCAGAATCGCAGATCAAAGAAATGAAATTGACAGGGGTTACGGACTTCAAGTCTAGTCAAACACTCCATAGAAAACTGTTACATGCACCCTGTTACTGTTCTAGAGTAGCAGTAAAAACAAAATTCCTATTTCCACCTGCAAACACTAGATTTTCTACAAAAAAAGTAATCCATTGTCAAGTCAAACACATAATCAAGAATTTCCACTTCCCATCTAAACATTGGGTTATCTTCAAATTCTAGTGGAATTATATACAAATCAACGGCTCACTGTCAAGTGGAACACTCCATAAAAAAAATTCTATTAACACGTTGAGACTACTTCTAATCCTGCACTTAACTGTTAAGTGAAACACTACATTAATAACTTTTCATGCACTCTGATGATTTCTGTTATAAATTGCAGTATAACTGCTTGCAAAATTTCAATTCCCAATTACAACAAACTATGTTTTCTACACATTCAGTATGTTCTTATCCAGGATCTAACAAATCGAGTACAACTAGATGGTGCAAAAACTCTAAGAATTGTGGAGCATTCTATAGAAATGATAATGGCATGTTTGCTACATGACAACGAATGACACAGAAATAACAACTGGATGGTGTAAAAACTCTCAGAATTGTGGTGCATTCTATAAAAATGATAATGCAATGTTTGCTGCATCGGGTAAGCACATATGAAGCACCTTCTTGAAATAATCCGCTGCAAATCATAAAGTTGTAAGCTTGTCTCAATTTGTCAACATTTTCAGCTTTCCCTGAGGCTTTACTCACGATGGGCATTTAAACAAAACTATCATTGAGCTGAAGGCTAGATCATGTGTGCATATCCGTCGGAAGTAATGATTAGAGCCAAACCTAGGAGGGTGCAAGATCTCAACGTTACATATAAGTAAGTCATCTTGTTCTTACAATGGAAATCCCATTGCATTAGATAGACAATTCAGACTCCAAATCAGAACTCTAGCAAAACAATGGAACACCCATTCGGAGACACTAAACGTATATTCCATGTCAGAACTCTTCAAAAAGGCAACAACAAAACATCTAGAAAAATTTCTGCTCCAAATGAACATGATGAGAACCAACCCTCGTTACTAAGCAGCATTGTCCTAAAGCTCGGACCCCCTTGATGGTTGAGACAACTGTAGCCTGTAACTGATGTGGTCCCACGGACATGACTAAAATCAGTTCATTTCACTGCTATAGTGAAAACTAAACTCCAATACACTGCAACAAATTGCGGGTCTTGAAACCAAAGAGTTGTGGTGTAATGATGACGGAGGATATTCTTCTAAGCAGGATCGAAACACCCTCACCGCAAAATGGTTCTCGTGCAGGGTAGAAGCATTCCATGTTCACAAATCTTAAAAGTGTAGTCCTACATTACTCAAAATTTAACTTCCAGCAAAAACAAAGAACGAGGGCATCAACAAAAACAAAACAAAAAGATTCTCACAGTGTCAGATGAAACCAAGAACAGAGCAAAAGGAAGAGAATAGAAGGCAAAAACATCGCTGAAAACCCTAAACCGCCAAAAAGAACAGAAACAAAATTAAAAATTAAAACAAATGAAAGAAACAGAACAAGGGTTTTGGAATGTGGCATCCTCCGATTCTGCATTTCTATGAAGGAAAAGGGAAAAGAACTATAAAGCTAACAAAAAGAGAGTACAAAGTACATACCAGGTGAAGGGTGCCGAATTTGATACACCTTCCGACTCGATCCAAGCAGCAAATACAAATCTCTGAAGCGGCGTGCGAGCAAAAATGAAATGGGTAGGACACTAAATGAGTTTATATAGGGTTTTAACAATAAATGTCTTTCTCAAACCCTAAGTAAGGACCCCTTCTTATCTTGCTACCCGAACTAAAAATTAAAAAAATTAAAAACTCTTTCTCCATCCATCATGAAAAGCATGAGTTTTTAATTTTTTTCATGTTAATTGGAGCACATCCCAAGGTTAGAGAATTGTTTTAAAATCAAGATAATAATAAATATCCGTAAGAGAAAAAATCTAAAAATCTATACCTAGCACTTTTCCATGTTTTATCTTATTGTCTCAAATGAAATGATTCATGTATATAATATGTTTTTCATAAAAGTTGATATTTGATTTAAATCTTAATAATAAAAAAAAGGAAAATTTTATATCATTCACAAAATCATTTAGCAAAATATTTCATTCCACACATTTAAGAGTCTACAGTCGATATTCTATTTTCCTATTCCTTGTTTATAACCAAACATTAATGTTTTGTAACATGGATTTGACCTCCAAAATTGTATATTCAAATTTAATCTTAGACTCATGCTAACACTCTTCCTTCAAACTTGCACAGTAGGGTGTCATATAGAAGAACGAGCCTTAATTTATTTATTAAGGAAATCATAGCAGAGATAAAGAATCATTTTATGACATTGTGATTTAGCATTCTATCACCGTTACATTAGCATTTGCATCGATAAGGATAAATTAGGCATCTTGAATTGTTGCTTTAATTGTCTTTGAACTTGTTTAAATCATTGAATTGATTCTAAGGGTTTAACTAAGGCAATGGGAAGGGAACAAGTGGTCTTATGTGCCTTGTAAACTACTAGTACATATGAACACCATCATGTTTAGATAACTATGGCAAAAAAGATTAAAAAGATCATAATCGTATTGCTACTTTTCTTCAAGTATAAAATTGGGTAGATTAATATATCAAAGTTAAGTTTATATGGTATTGAATTTATTAATGTTATTATTTAAGTTTAAATATCATAAGGTATACTATAATTTAGATACAAATGCACAAAAATGATTATTTATAAACGTTAACTAGTTTAAGACTTAAGCACATTAAGAATACCATCATTAATATATAAATTGGCATCCAACAATAAGAATATAATAAAAAAAAGGAACAACTAACATATTTAAAGAATTTAATAAAATCAACTCCATCTTATTTATAGTTATAAATATCTTTGAATAAGTTTAGTGCTTATATGAATCATAGTGCTTGGAAATGTCACTCTCACCCTAGGAAGATTTCAATGGTCGTGGCCCTCGTAGCTATGGCACACTTAGAAGAACCTACATGTAAAATATAGTGCGTGTGCTTATGCGCCATGAAAATGCATCAAATCCCTGACCAAAACAATCTTGAGTGTACTTTGTACCCCAAGTTGGACACTCTCTATGTGCCCCCTTCTCCAATGCCCCTAGCCACCAAACCACCTTGTTATTTCTTGGATCTCCATGTCCTTTTCCAAGTCTCACATAAATGATTTATAGAAGCCTTAAGATTTGGTTTTCAAACCATCACACCCTTTTACAAAAAGGTCGTCTTTAATTATTATTTTATAAATATAATTATTCATCTTTTTTATAAGAATTTTCATAAAATATTTTTCATTAGTATCCATTTTAATTAAAGGATCATATTATCCTTTATTTTTCTATCTCCCTTTAATGATTTCATAACTTTCTTTTCACTATGCGGAAAAGGTTTCATAACATTTCTCCCTCTATAATTTAGTTGTTGCTCTCACGAGCTTAAATTGAATCTACATCATAATTCACCAAAAATAATCAAGATATTTGTAAATCTATCACTTTAATTTCATATATAGTTTTGTTTCATAAATTCTAGATCTTATCCAATAATGTTTTCTAGTTTAGTCTTATTCAAATTAGATCCAGTAGAAATAATTTTCCAATTAATAACATGATTAAAATTATAGTTGCACTTTTGCATGAAGCAAATCATGATTCTGCAAGGAGTTAATGCAAGTTTATATACTAAATTTTCCGTCTTGTAACTCAAAAAAATTGTATTCTTCTTCAATATAAATATAATAAATATTTCCATATTAATATGTAGATCATGATTAATGAATGATATGCATAACACATGCTACAAAGTCATCTATTGCTAAAACTCAAAATACACCACTTGAGATAAAATAACTTATTACTATCAATAAGGATGTAATATAAAATAACTTATTACTATCAATAGGGTGTTTGTTGTTGAACACACCCAGATAGTGAGAGGGGGGTGAATCAGTATCTATTAAAACTTAAACCCTTTAAATCTTAAACCCTTAAGTAATATACAAATTCAAACTATTGACAAGATCAACAACCCTTAACCAGATCAACAACACTTAATCAAATCAACAACAATGAAAGATAAGACAATGAACACACATGCAAAAGATAACACCATATTTACATGGAAAATCTAATGAGGGAAAAACCATAGAGAGAAAACTCCCAATATAGGAAGCTCACTACTTACAAAATTATAATTTATTTTAAGGCTCACTGCCTAAGGAAGGACATTGCTCCCTAAAGGACTTGCAAGTTAAGGCGCACAACCTTAGGAAAAGGTACAAAGGACTTGTAGTACTAAGGCACACAAGCTCAGAGCAAGATACAAATTACAAGGACATGCTAAAGAGACTCGTTGTCTAATAGTAGGATACATGAAGATTTAAAATTACAACATTTGTCAACACAACACTCTGTTGACTGAGGTGTTAAAGCTCATCTGACTCTTCTCTTTTACAACTCACTACATTATTCCATACTCACACACCACCACACACTCTCACACATCTTGCAACTAAATTGCTCTTGCATTTATATCCACTGCAAGATCTCAAAACACCAATTAGGTCAGCCAAAATAGAATACGAGCAATGATCTCAACAAGTCGGCCACAAAAATATAATGTGGTCCTATCCAGAAGATAGAGAGGACCAAAACAATCTTATTACATCTTCTAATATGATCCCAAATAGCACACACATTGGCGCACATCAAACCAAGTCAACAACAAGGAAATGTGTAGCATAATACCAGTTGGCTCAAAAACACACTTGCAACTGAATTTACTCAATGCGATTCTCAACAAGATATGTTAGAACCCAAATGCATCTTAACACAACTTCATATGCTGGCACAAACCCCCAAGCACACGACGCAAGCAAGATAACAAGCCTTTTTCAGCCAAATATCCATAAATTTCTTAGAAAACCAACTCAACACAATATGTGGCACCAAAGAGATCAATCATTGGCATGCAGACCACAAAGATATGTTTCATGAACATCGAACAACACTTCCAAAAACTTCTTTCACATTGTCATGCCACAAATAGTCGCTGCAAACCAAACAAAACTATAACACTTTATCCCAGAAGCACAAAATACACAATAATGAGATGGAACATTAGTAAACCAACTTGCAATAAACACTAACACATGAAAATTGAACTAAGATATTGTAAAAACACTAAGAGAACATCCACCAAGCTGCAAGAGCAGAAACATCAATGCAGAGAAATGCAAAGCATTTTCCGGACCAGTCTAGACAACCAACAAAATTATCAATACACTACAAATACTAGAAACCTCCTCAGCAACACTTGTGACCTAAAATAATATAGGAGTGAAACATCCACATAACATAAACACTAAATCCCAGACTGCTAGACCAAATCTTCAAAGGTGAATGAATGTGAAGCATTCTCCCAAACAGTCTTCAATACAACTTCCTATAGCAAAAACCTTCACTAGCTTACAGAGACCAAAACTTCCTTACAGCAACACATACTTTCTCAAGAACACTAGGAGAGATCAAAAAACACACTAGAGACCATCAACAACATCTCTCCACCATTAGCATTACTTCTAATCCTCATCTTAGTGCTTTTAATCCTCTTCTTAATATATCATCATGATATCATCTCTTTTGCCAACAACCATACTCAATACTTCTTTACTTGTCATCAAACAAGGCATGGCATCCAACCATTAACATCAACAACTCGTCCAAATAATACATGACTACATCCAACCATGAGCATCAGCAACACATCCAAACAAGCAATGACTATATCCAACCATGAATATCAACAACTCCATTATTTAGCATAGCATCAATGACAACCCTAACTAAGTGTTGACATCAATAACAACCAATTCCAGACACGAGTGCAAAAAACTCATAAACATATGTGTAACAATCTTCCCAAGTGTTGACATCAATGACAACCAATGTCAACAATCTCCCAAATGTATGTGCAACAATCTCCTCAAGTATTGACATCAATGACAACCAATGCCAATAATATCCCCTTTTGGCATTGATGGCAACACACACTTGCACATTCTCCCCCTTTGACATTGAAAGGGAAAAGAGGAAAAATATTTCATTTAAATCATCGACACATTCTCCCCCTTTGACCAACAACACTTTTTCTTTAAACAACTATACATGCTCCCCCTATCAGGAGCAACCAACCATCTCCTCCCTATGAGAAGTAGTAGTACACATCAATCCAGGAGAAAAGGATATGACATGAATTTCTCCACCTAGATAGATGCATCATCTATGCATCTAGTTAAAAAAGGAGGGGCAATAACCCCTAACTTCTTATGGAGATACTCAAAAGTATCCTTTGAAAGTCTTAGTGAAGATATTTGCAATTTGATCCTTAGTAGGCACATACTCCATTCTAACTTCTTGCTCTACAACCTTCTCCTTTAAAAAGTGAGACCAGATAGAAATGTGTTTGGTCCTTGAATGCATTACCAAAATTTTGGAAGTGTTAATTGCACTGGTATTATCACACAATATGGGAATGGGTTCATCATTTACTACCTTTATATCCTTCAAAGTCTGCTTCATTCAAAGCACCTGGGTATAGCAAGATGCTACAACAAGATACTCAACTTTTGTTATGGACAAGGACACTGAGTCCTACATCTTACTAAACCAAGAGACCAATCTATCTCCTAAGAAAAATGCATTTATGTTGGTGCTTCTCTAATCATCCACACATCTTTCCCAATTAGCATCAATATAAGCACTCAAAAAATGTTATCATCTTTCTTGTGCCACAGACCATAATTTGAAGTTCCCTTCAAATATTTGAATATTATTTTTACTACCTTCTCATGAGTTTTATTAGGTTTAGCTTGATATCTAGCAACCAAACATACCACATGTATAATATCAGGTCTAGAATCAGTCAAGGACAATAATCCTCTAATCATAGACCTATAAATAGTCTAATCAACCTCAAGTAACTCATCATTCTTGCTCAAGTGACAATCAATAACCATAGGAGTACTTATTGGTTTGGAATCCTCCATGCCAAACTTCTTCAATATCTCTTTAACATACTTAGCCTGAGAAATAAAGATACCATCATCTAGTTGCACAATTTGAAGCCCAAGGAAGAAAGACAACTCACCAATCATAGACATCTCAAACTCTTTTTGCATCTCTTCTGCAAACCTCTTACACGTATTATCATCTCCACCAAAGATGATGTCATCAACATACACAACAACTATCAAAATCTTGTCTTCCTCAACCTTACTATAAAGATTAGTACATTTGCAATACCTTTTTTGAAACCTTGTTGAAGTAAGTACTTATCCAATCGAGCATACCAAGCTCTAAGAGCTTGCTTGAATCCATACAAAACTTTCTTGAGTCTACATACCATGTATGGATCTTCTAATAACTGGAAAGCATTTGGTTGCTCAATATATATGTCTTCCTCTAAATCACCATTCAATAAGGTTGACTTGACATCCATTTGATAGACTTTGAAATTCTTGTGAGCAATGAAGGCAAGAAACATCCATACTACCTCCATTATGGCTACTAGAGCAAAAGTCTCCTGAAAATCAATACCTTCAACTTGTGAATAATACTTACACACCAATCTAGCTTTGTTCCTCACAACTTGACCATCTTCATTCAACTTGTTCAAGAACACCCACTTTGTTCCTATCACATTCTTGTCAACTAGTTTAGGAACCAAATCCCATTATGTCATATTCTTTTCTATTTGATTCAATTCCTCTTCCATTGCATTCAACCAACCTTCATCTTTTCTAGCATTATCAAAGTTCTTGGGCTCTACCTTTGGTAGTAAACACAATTTTACTTGCTCACTTACTTT
Organism: Sequoia sempervirens; assembly: GCA_007258455.2. Taxonomy (NCBI): domain Eukaryota; kingdom Viridiplantae; phylum Streptophyta; class Pinopsida; order Cupressales; family Cupressaceae; genus Sequoia; species Sequoia sempervirens. Next base: position 7,683 of record VDFB02141049.1, on the reverse strand, counting down.
TGTAAACCTTCTCCTAGTCAGCACACCCTCATTTTTATCACCAATGATCTAATCTACAGAATGACTCTTCTAAACATACTTTGTTGGAAACTTAGGAACATTTTCTAATTCTTTTTTCTTCTCTTCTTTCTCTTCTTCTTCTTCTTCAAAGCAAGGAGGTATATCAGATCCAAAAACCTCCAGTTCTTGTGATATCTAACTAAATCTTCATCTACCTTAACATGTGTTCTTTCAATCATCTTTCCCAATCTCTTGTTGTAGCATCTATAGGCTTTGCTCATAGTTGAGTAACCAAGAAAATCTCTTCATCACACCCTGAATCAAACTTTCCAAGATCCTCTTCATCTCTCTTGATGTAACATTTGTTGCTAAAGATTCTAAAGTATCTAATAGTAGGCAACCTTCCATACCATAGCTCATAAGAGGTCTTAGTGCTATTAACCCTCAATTGTACTTTGTTAAGCAAATAGACAACAGTGTGAACTACTTCCTTTCAATACATATCAGGCAGATTAGCATCTTTCAACATAGCCTTGGCCATCTCTTGTATAGTCTTATTCTTCCTCTCTGCTACCTCATTCTACTAAGGGGTCCTAGGAGTAGACAAATTTCTCCTAATACCATGATCTTCACAAAAAAATTCAAATTCATTTGAAGTAAATTCACCTCCTTTATCTAACCTTAAGCATTTAATCTCAGCATCCATTTCATTCTCAACTTTTTCTTTGAAGATTTTAAAGTTATCAAAAGCTTCTAATTTATCTCTTAAAAATGTAACCCAAGTCATTCTAGAATAATCATCAATAAGCAACATAAAATACCTTTCACCTTGTCGACTCTTTGTTCTTGTAGGTTTGCATAGGTCAGTGTGAATCAACTCTAATGGCATTGTAGCAGTGCACTCCTTTCTCTTGAAACTTGTCTTTGTTTGCGTTCCCATTTGGCATTCCTTGCATAATGTGTTTGTGGGCTTACTTATCTTAGGCATTTCTCTCACTACATGAGTAGAACTGATCTTTACCATATTGTCAAAATTGGTGCATCCCATTCTCTTATGCCACAACCAACACTCATTGAATTGAGCCAATAAGCATATTTTTCCATTTGCCTCCTTTAGATGGTAGACATTTCCATTTGTCCTAGTTCCTTCTGCAACTAGTCTTTCATATCCTACCTTCCTAATCTCACATCCTTTGGCATGAAATGCAAGGTTATATCCTTTGTTGCACATCTGAATGACACTAAGAATATTATAATTCATTCCTTTGACATAGAGAACATCCTCAGTCATGTTATTTCCATCAACTATTATAGCACCCTTTCCACAAATTTGTGTTGACTCATCACCACCAAACTTAATAGCTCCACCATTACACTTCTTAAGACTGATGAACCTTCCCTTGTCACCAGTTATGTGGTTAGAGCAACCACTGTCAATCACCCAAGCATTTGCTTCTTCTTTTGCATGAAAGGCAATCCACACAGCCATTGAACTTTCATTAACTTTTTTCAGCTTGTAAAATACCATATTTCTTACATTTTTCAATATCATCGAGTGCTGCCACAATAATGGGTTATACTTTTTGGGACATCCTAATTTTTGCTAAAATCACATAATTTTAGAGAATATAATGATTTAAGCCTTAAAAGGTTCCATTAAAGGATTTTAATTGAAGAGGGTTTGATCAAACCCCCTTGGATAGAACCCTACTAATTTTAAACCATACCTATAATATTGTCTCCTCTACACCTATCAAAATGTTGATCAAACAAATTCATTTAAAATTTATGTTTTGTAAGTATATAGTTCTTATTATAAGCTTCCTAAAAGTATAATTTTAAATATATTTAATTTGATTATTATTTTTATTTTTTATTTCTTGTGAATGTAGGTTTTTCACTGAAAAACAAATTCTTTGTTCTACACATGTGGAAAAATAGTAGATTACCAAAAAAAATCTAAAAAATATCTATGCTCTTGGTATTGATTTCCTTGATCCAACAAAAAAAATTTGAATTTTGATACATACAAAAAATTTATGCGCTACACAGTATACCTATGTCTAAATTGTAATTGGTTTGACTTCAAAACTTAATTAAGAAAAAAAAATCAATAAAACACTATGAAACCAAATGAAGGAGCTAAATATTGTAGTTACAAATCTAAATTCGAAAAAATTAGAATTTTATCCTTCATAAAAAAGTTATGTGTTACACAATACACTTCACTCTTTAAAAATGTTGTTTACTATTAAAAACTAGTTATTGAAGGAGATGGAAAAAGAAATGCAATTTGATTAAAAAAAAAATTAAAAATATATATTTAGAATCTATAGACAAAATGTGACAAATCACTAGTTTGCATCATCTTCAAATTCCTCATGGTTTAGTAGATATAGGTGCTTGAAAGTGAAGATTTAGTTCAAAATGTTCATTTCAATGTCAAGTTTGGCCAAAAAGTGTAACCCACTATTGTGGGATCACCCCGCCATTTTTGTCTTTCAAATCCATGAATAGGATTTCATCATTTGAATCATTATCCTCATCTTATGAAGAAAAAATGCTCTCCTTAGAATAGAGACTTATTTTAAACTTGTTATCTTCTAATTCTTTAAAAGGACATTTAGAAGCAAAATGACCAATTCTCCCACAATTTAAACACTTGAAAGGTAACTTACCTTTGTATTTGTTGATGCCTTTCTTCAATCTTCTCAAAAAAATTGCTTCTATCTCATCAAAGTCGTCATTTTGATCAGTCGCTTCATCTTCTATCTTTTTACTGGTTTTGAATGTTGCTTCCTTCTTTGGAGTATCTTTGTCAAACTCTCTCATTTCAAAGGCTGTGAGAGCACCAAACATTTTATCTATTGAATACTTATCCAAGTCCTTAGACTGCTCAATGGAAGACACCTTATGACTATAAGCTTTAGGGAGAGATCTCATAACCTTCTTCAGAATCTCATCTTTTTCACTTCTCTACTAAGACCTTTGATGCCAATAACTACTTCATCCACCTGGAGCATATAACTAGTAATATATTCATCCTTCGTCATCCTCAAGGTCTCAAATCCGCTCTTGAAGATTTGCATCTATTCTTGCTTTACTTTATTATCTCATTCATAGATGTTGCTAAGTTTTCCCTAGATAGCCTTAGCAAAACTGCAATTCATCACCTTCAGAAGTTCTTAATCAGCTAACCCACACAAGATAGCATTCTTTGCCTTGGCATCATTCTCATACAACCTAATCGAAGTTGGATCTATTGGAGGAGCAACAAGAGTGGTATAACCATCCTTGATAGATTGCAAAACACCAAACTCTAGAGAGTTTAGATGGCCTTCTATTATGAATTTCTAAAAAGTGTAATTTGTCCCATCAAACCTAGGACCATTGTAAGCTCCATCATGTGCCATTCCAGACCTTTCCTCAAGTGGTTAAGCTTCTTCAGAGGAACTTGGCTTTGATACCAATTGTTAAACACGCTTGGATACTAAGAGGGGGGGTGAATCAATATCTATCAAAACTTAAACCCTTCAACAATATACAAATTCAAACTATTGACAAGATCAATAACCCTTAACCAAATCTTTAACACTTAATCAAATCAAGAACAATGAAAGATAAGACAATGAAAAAAATGCACAAGATAATACTAGATTTACGTGAAAAAACCAAGAAGGGAAAAACCACAAAGAGAAAATTCTCAATATAGGAATTTCACTGCTTATAGAATTACAATTTTCTTTAAGGCTCACTGCCTAAGGAAGCACACTGCTCCCTGAAGGACTTGCAAGCTAAGGAACACAACCTTAGGGAAAGATACAAAGGAGTTTGGAGTATTGAGGCGCACAACCTCAGGGCAAGGTATAAATTTCAAGGACCTACTAAAGAGACTCACTATCTAATAGCAGGATACATGAAAATTTAGAATTACAACATTATCAACACGACATTCAGTTGACTGAGGCATTAAAGCTCATCTAACTCTTCTCTTTTATAACTCACTGCATTATTCCATACTTGTACAGCACCACATACTCTCACATCTTGCAAGTGATTTTTTCTTACATTTATATCCACCACAAGATCTCAAAACACCAATTAGGTCGGCCAAAACAAAATATGAACAATAATCTCAACAAGTCAGCCACAAAAACATAATACAATCTTATCTAGAAGATAGAGAGGACCAAAAATCATTTTATTACATATTCCAATGTGATCCCATAAAACACACATGTTGGTGCACATCAACCCAAGTTGGCAACAAGGAAATGTGTAACACAAAACTAGTCAGCCCAAAAACACACTTGCAACTGAATTTACACAATGCAATTCTCAACAAGATAGGTCAAGACCCAAATGCATCTTAACATAACCTCATATGCTAGCACAAACCCCCAAGCACACGACTAAAACAAGATAACAAGCCCTATCAGCCAGATATCCAAAAAATTCCCAAAACATTAAATCAAGTCAATATGTGATACCAAAGAGATCAATAATTGGCATGCAAACCACAAAGAGATGTTCCATGAACATCCAAAAACACTTCAAGAAACTTCTTTCACATTTTCATGGCACAAATAGTCACCACAAACCAAATAGAACCATAACACTTTATCCTAGAAGCACAAAATACACAATCATGAGATGGGGAACATTAGTAAAACAACTTGTGCTAAACACCAACACATTAAAATTGAATTGAGATATTACACAAACACTGAGAGCACATCCACCAAGACACAGGAGTAGAAACATCAATGCGAAGCATTTTTTTGACCAGTCCAGATAACCAACACAACTGCCAATACACTGCAAATACCAAAAACCTCCTTGACAACACTAGTGACCCGAAAAGATAGGAGTGTAACTTCAATAGAACATAAACATTGAATCCTAGACCACAAGACCAAATCTTCAAAGGTGAAGGAATATAGAGCATTCTCCCAAACAGTCTTGAACACAACTTCTTATAGCAGAAACCTTCACCAACTTGCGAAGACCAAAACTTCCTGGCAACAACACATACTTTCTCAGGAACACTAGAAGAGAGAAAAAAAACACTAGAGACCATTAAAAACATCTCTCCACCATCAACATTACTTCTAATCCTCATCTTAATATATCATCATGATATCATCTCTTTTGTTGGCAACCATACTCAATACTTCTTTACTTGTCATCAAACAAGGCATGACATCCAACCATGAACATCAGAAACTCATCCAAACAAGGCATGACTAAATCCAACCACGAGCATCAACAACTCATCCAAACAAGGCATGGCTACATCCAACCATGAACATTAACAACTCCACTATTTAGCAACATCAATGACAACCCTAACTGAGTGTTGACATCAATGACAACCAATGCAAAATACATGTGCAACAAACTCATAAACATATGTGCAATAATCTTCCCAAGTGTTGACATCAATGTCAACCAATGCCAATAATCTCCCAAACATATGTGCAACAATCTCCCCAAGTGTTGACATCAATGACAACCAATGGCAACATTTGTAACACCTAATATAATCAAAACATCTTTCAACATATATCACTTTGTCATAAAATCATAGATATTTAATGACATGGTATAACATCCAAGGATATATTTTTTATACAATACTTTATAAACATATGCAAAATTATTAGGTTGATCAAGTCCAATAATAAAGTACAAAAAAATATAATATGATAACCTTATTAGGCATCTTAACAATAGTAAACTATAATCACTCATAGATAATTTTAGAACACTTTAAAATTCGTGTATAGTATTTTAACACTAATAACTAGTTATCATTTTTTGTAAATATTTAGAGGTTGCCTCTCCCCTGTAAAATTTAACATGTCCCTATGTATGATAACAATGTTTAACTCATTCAAAGAACATCATATTTTCTAAAATTAAAGATGTTAAAAATGATCCTAAGACGTGGGTTATGGGCCCACAATGTAACCTATATTAGACTTAAGTAATAAATCTAGGTAGGTTTTTTATACCAAAATATTACTCTAAATTCACAAAATCCATACAATTACATATGTACTAGAGTTGCTAGTTCTTTTTTTTAATTGGGTTTTTATGCATATCCCATTATCGTATGCAACCATTTAGTTTGAGAAATAACTTTCTTTAAGGTGAAAATACTCTTAGAATGTATCAATGAATCCAAACTATTCACATTGACCAATATGCTAAATAAGCGACCAATGCAACTCAAATTTGATTCATCTAATAAATTTGTGAATCATGTATAGACTAGATATCAAAACTACAAGGGATATCTATACAAAAGACATTTAATATTTTTGTATTTTACTTGGATCACCTTCTATATGTAGAACTCTAGATTAATATCCAACTCACAAGTGTTAGCTTATAAATTTTACTCCATGGCATAGGATTACTCCTAAGTTACATGTATGCTTTAATAAGAATGAACAAATTGCATTTCTCATAATTATGTTCTATATAGTTGATTTACACCATGTTCTATCTTATGCATCCTTTTCCACCATATGCATGTTATATGAACCTATAACTAAACTTATTCCACCAAACATCCTTAAAGGATCTCCAATTTGAACAACCATTCCATTTCAAAATATAGCTCAATTTTAACGTCATTCATTATTATGTTTTGTTGATATTTTTGTTAACTTTACATTTGTTTAGATCCCACCATAAATCTTGATTCCATTAACAACCATCAGTTTTTCCATAAAATTTCATAGAAATATCTAACTCAATTAATGGTCACATGAGTTCTTCCTTCACCTTTCATGGATGAATCCAGACTTCATCACATGAATTTTTCATTGTCTTTCATAGATAAATATTTTTCTCTATTAAATATTGTGCTCATTTTTCCTTTTTATTTGTATCTCCATCAATATAATCTTTGACATCATTTCTTTATATATTTCCAAGTATGCTACACTTGGAAAAACAATATTACTTATTTTTTTATCAAGAACATAATATAAAAAGAGATGGGGTAAAATTGCAAAGAAAGTTTAGGTTTAATTACATTCAAGACTACCTCAAGTTGGTGTAGGAGTTGTGCACTTTATGAAATATTATTCATCTCGATCCTTTTTAATTTGTCAAAATTATGTATAGACCATCATAGATGTAGATTCCAACTCTTGAAGATTACGAGACCATTTTTAAAATTCTTGAGAAAGATGACAATAATAAGTGAAACGAGTTTGCAAGTTAATTTTCCAACTAAAAAAACACTTCTTCATTCTTGTAGATTATAATTGGTTCTTACAACTTGAAGATAACTTATACTTCATTGTTGTTTATAGCGTATGTGCCTTATTGTGGAAGATGTTTATAGAATATTGATAATTCAAAAGAAAAGAATAAAAGATTATTTATCATGACCTAGAAGAAATGTGGTCTCACATGGAATTCTATCTAGAGGGGATGTGGATATCTCCATAAGGTAGCCTCATCATTTTACCAAAGGAAATGAATAGGTCTCTAATTTTCCAACATATTTGTACCATGTGATATTAACTCTTAAGGATTAAAACTACATTGGAAAATATGTAACTACAAGTTTGTTTAAAATAAGAGCTCTACCCAAAGAATCTACAAAGTAATGATAGAATAGATGAAGGTTTCTCTAGGGGTCCATGGTTTATTATCATCCTT
>VDFB02141046.1:0-63910 GCA_007258455.2 Sequoia sempervirens | reverse complement strand
CAAAAAGTACATAAGGCCAAAATACCAATTCTGCTATGCCCAAAATAGAAATTGCAATGAACTGCTGCCAAACAAAGCATTACCAGAAAGAACACTTGCTAAAAGTAGTAAGTGGTTCCAAACTCATTTTAACCACAATTCAGGCAATTGTCATAATTTACTAAAAATAGTAAGTCCAGACAAGTCCTTAGATGCAGACGCATGTTACACCATTATGAAGTTTTTGAAAACCTTGAAAGACCCATAAATCATTTTGCAAAACAACAGCATGCAAACCCTTGAAAACACAAAAGAAACCTCCAAGCAGCTGGAAACCCTAATTTCATCTCCAACAAGGCTACAGGCATCTGGGGTAGTGTCATGTCCTTTGAAATGGTAGCATTAAGATATAAAGCATCGAGAACAAGATAAACAAAATACATGTATTAAAATAAAATAAACAAATAACAAACATAAAATAAAGAAAACAAATATGAAGCACATACAAAGCCCAATCGGTTCCTAACCAACAATTACAACTTGATTAAAGTGATCAATATTGCTAAGACTAAGGAGCTGACCCATATTGCTAATACTTCTGAACTGGTTCCAAAAGAAGCAACGAATGAATAAGGGACACACCCCAAATTAGAAACTCTTGACAGGCCCATAAAAAGAGATCAACGCAAGACCCAAAAAGGCATCGATGGAAAAAGGAAAATAGAAGAATAAACCTTATCATATATGATCGCTGGCTGAAAGGGGTCTTCTACATTACGTGGCTGGAGGGAGAAAAAAGGTAGATATATTCTGAAATCATAGTCAGCAATCTGACAGTCAGAAATCAGAGGTATGCTGTTTTAGCCTTTTAGGTGAGTTTAATATGATTGCTAATATATATATATATATATATAATTAATAATGATTATAGTTTATATATTTATGTATATGTATATAGATATACGCTTTACATGCGATTATGGATAAATGATGTTTGCATGCCTTTATCCTATGATCAATCAAGTGTAAGGTTGAAGGAAGCAAGTTAGGAGGATGCAGTCTACGGGCTGCCCCGTGCTAAGTAGCCCACCTCAAGGGGGAATTGTCTTGGTTGGACGTTCGTGCTCTTGGGCTTGGGTTTAGGGTTTAGGGTTTAGGGGGGTTCAGTAGTTTACATGCACCCCTTTCAAGGCTTTCCTATCAAGCTATGATTGATTGTTAGGATGGAATTCAAGGAATTGCAATTATAAGAGGATGGACAAGATAACATGGATAGGAAAAGCAAATACTAGTATATCCACTAAGTAGCCCACCTCAGGGGTGGAATTGTCTTGGTCAGATGTTCCTGCCGCTTGAGGCCAAGGGGTGGGTTGTCTTGGTTGGACGCTCGTGCTCTTGGGCTTAGATGGATAGCTTCGGGCGAACTTATCCTGCATCTCCTCCAAGTCCTGTTATGACTAAAACTTCCACTATGCATTATGGATATTGGTAGTCTAGGTATTCTTGAAGTAATTATGTATTTTTTGTATAGCTTAAATAGATAAGGCATTTATTATATCTTGATCACATGAATTATATTTTCAATATGATCTAACATGATTGTAGGACCTCAAACCAAAATTTATCTTGTTGAAGCATTTAGTTGATAAGTTGTAACCCTTGTGAGTCTAGGGCAGAATATAGGGCAATCCCAAAAGGGGACATTACAGATAGGCTGACGGGCAACAGAACTGACTACTGCTGAGAAGGGGACATTACAGGGATGTCATGTTTCAAATTTGAGTAAGATACGACCAAAACTTGGAAAGTTATGCAATTGTGGTTTTTTCCTATACTTAAGATATTTTGGTGTTGCAAAAATTTTCATGCAATCCTCAAAACTCTGTAAGAAACTTAATTTCCTTCAAAACCATGCAACTGCAAAACTTTGTAGTCAAGTAGATATATCCCTTTACCCCTTGAATTTATGTAACTATTACTAGAATGTAAATTTTCGCCAAAAAATGACAAAGTGATGGTTTTAACGGCTTGCTCACGGATCCTAAGTGGCAATGAGGATTTGCCATGTGTCCTATCATGGGCAACTGACTCTACTCTATTTGTAAGCTATAAATAAGGATCTTGAGCTCTTTTGGAGCTAGTTTTGTTTTTAGAAACTTCTTCTGCAAGAGTAAATTAGAGGGAAGTTAGTGAGTGTTTGTAGAATGAAGGGGATTTCATGGTGAATGTTGAGGAAACTGTCTAGATCGAACATTTGTGATTATAAGAAGTATTGCCAAGGCATTTAAGAAGCCACTCATAGGTGTTGAATTGTAATGTATTGAACATTTGATACTCCTATTGAAATGTTTTAGTTTCAAGTTAATAAAGAGATTCTGAATTGTTGTTTATAAGTTTTATTTGCTGCTTGACTCAGTAGCTTGTCAAAGCCCCTAAGTCCTGACCTGCATCACAATGCGTTTGTCTACCTTGATTCAAGGGTATAACACCTCTACAAGTGGATGCAACAAAAATTTGGAGACTAGGATATACTCTTCTCAACCTCATAAGATTTGTGGTTCATTATCTCACTTCACACATGGATGTGACAGTGATAGTAGTGCAAGTTTATTTGTGAATGACCTTAAGGAGGCTTGCAGACATTTTGCGGTAGCAAGGCAGTGAAAACAACTAGTGCAGTGGGTCAACTAATTCTATTTTAATTACTAAGGTTGGTTTTTGATGTTTTTTTGTTAGGTGTGGTGGGGTGGTAGCATAATGAAACAGATTGGTCTTTATCAAAGATGGGCAATAGAATCAGGTTTATATTCGTTCCTCTAGATAATGGCAAAAGTAGTATTGCAATGGAATAGTAAAAAATAGACTTATACATTCATTATCTTGTTTAGGTCAATACAAACAACTTAGGCAAGTTCTACACTCTCTTCTTTGTTCTGTTTTGCAACAATGCCAGCCAACCAACCCCTTTTCCATCTCCAAGTCATGCATATATAGCATTGGGGTTCACGAGTTGGAGGGAAAAATTCAAATTTCTGCCATCTCATCACTATCAACGAAGTATGAAAACAAAAAATATGATTTCTTTAATATGTTTGTTTCCCGTGTAGGTAAAGAAGACAAAGGGGATGAAAGAGAAAATAAATCTCCAATTGCAATCAAAGCTAAAGCTAGAATGAGGAGACAAGCAGAAAAGCATGGATATATAGCGCCAAGTTTGCCTTGGCTCAAGAAGCATGTTGTTGGACCGAAAAGCACAAGTGAACCTATTGAAACTAATGTAGTTGAGATCCAACAGAAAGAAAACAATGCACACATGCAAAGGAACTGGAAGACGAGAAAAAAGATTCATATTTGAGATGGAACTCAAATTTTCTCTTCCCTAGGGAGTATGATGCAAGGGCATCTTTGATGCATTTTTGTGTCATGTTGTAAAACTTTGAATTTTGATTTGTTTTGAGTCAATAAGGTCAATTTGGACCACTTAAGGTCATTTGGGGTCATATTGGATTAGTTTTGGGTGATTTGGTGCAAAGTTGTCAAAAAACTTGTCAATGTTGTCAATGCAATTTTGCAAAGTTGGTTAATGGGAGTTAGGAATCAGTTTTGGGTGGTATGAATGAATGTAATTGATAAATATGACATGTAATCTCAAGCACCAAGGTTGGAGAAGGTTGGAGAAGTGTGGGAATGAAAGAAACTCATTTTTGGCACATTTTTCCTTGCATTTTTCTGTGTAAACAGTCTGTAATCTTCATGGTACGGATCTGCACGGATTTGTACGGATTGGTACAGCCCAGAAATCAATTAGAGAAGTTGAAGGAACCTTTCTTCTTTCAGATGCTTTTTGTTTCATGAATTTTCATTTTGTTTTGTGGAAGCTATGGCCATTTTAGTGTTAACATTTGCAGATTTTTACTGTGAAACAGCAAGAAACTTGCTTGGTACAGTTTTGTACAACCTGATACGGTTGAGGGAAGGCATGAGGATGACGAAGCTATGAAATACAGAACTTTTGGTTTTTGTTTGGAGTCATTTCATTAAGTTTTGCATAAGTTATTGCATTTTTGGTGATGACAGCCCTGTACCCTAACTAGGGTTTCCAGCAACACTAAAAAATTCATATCTCCCATTTGGTATGGTGAAAAATCCTAATTTTTTATGAGAAACTCTGTTTTGATACCTTCTAATGTTTTCCGAGTTTTGAGGCTGATATCTTTTGGCAACAGGGAGTTATGGATGACTATCTTAGAGAAAATACTATCAAAAAGGGAATAAAGCTTGCTTGGTTGAGGGTTTGATAAAACTAATGCCTTATTTGGTCATGGTGAGTTGGGAAATGTGTGAAATGTGTTGTGTTGGGTTCGAACAAACTAAGATCTCTTGCCCTTTGTTGTTTTGCTTGCGAAGAGCTCATTTGGCTACAAAAGCAATATGCCTAAGTTGAATTTGAATGCCCTTAATCTCTGTTTGCAATGAATCTTTGTGTGAAGGGCGTTAGAACAGTCAAGTGTATTTAGGAGAAGTCCTTTCTTTGCATCAAATATAGACAACAACCTTCTACGAAATCAAATGGGATCACACAATATAAGCCTAGGAATGCTCTTGAGAAATGATATCATGAATGTGGGTCACCAAAATGCCCAACACAAAAGAGAAACCATGAACCCACACAAGAAACCCCATTAGGATTATTTGCCACTTAGACTAGCATTAAAATTGCCACCATGTTGAGGAAATGAAAATTTGAAATAGACAAGCTTGCCAAGAACGTATGTGGGGCAGAAGATGAAAAGGCAATCCATACATTGCAATAGCACGTCAACTCTTGAGGAAAATAAGGGACAAACCATCAAATGTGAGGCAATGGCCAACCACCAAGCAAGTAAGTTAGGAGGTAAAACATTTGAAAGTAACCTATGAAATTGAAGCATAGGCTATGGTAGGCGGGGATGAACAGTGAAGAATTGGTAGGTAAACATTTTGAACCTCATTCAAATTCTAGCGATGCATGTTGAAATAAAGAGCATCAAATGGTAGATGGGTGTGGGAAACCTGTCAAACACCTTGAAATATTCCGAGCCAATTTTTTTTTTAATTTTTGAGATTGCAATTACAACACATGCACCCATTAAGGTTAGCTAGAAAACCCAAACGATGCGGAATTAACCTAACCAAGAATGTACACCAGGATCCCGAGATGGGCAAGTGTGAGCATATGGTCAGAGGATCTTATGCATTGCTGAACAAGCAACTCTAACCAAGAATGTGTCCAAGGTGGACGATCATATGGTCAGAGGGTCCCTATCACTAATTCTGGAAAGTAAACCTCGACACCAGAATGTGCTTTCAAACCCGGAAGGGCAAGGAGCTATCATAGGGCGGAGATGATAAGTAATACAATGCATTCAAGAAAATAGGCGGCAAGCCAGCCTCTTCCACTTATCCAGTGGGTATACAGAAATTGAAGAGCAGAAATTAGATGCTAACAGTACTACTGTTCAGCTTACAATATTAAAGATTTCCTGCCAATAATCATAGAATACTAAGAGAATAATGCTGCTGCAGTAAGTAAGGTACCCCTTCAATGATCTAGATGATTTCCAACCCTATCCCAACTCAAATGTCTGATATTATGCAAACTGATATAACTGAGCAAGGACTGAAATTACATCACAGCAGTACAAAACCTAATGAAATGCTCACAACTCCCTCAATTCCTAACCAAATGACTCCAAACAAAATGCAGAAGCTACCTAAGATGATGGCGCCCAAATATCAATGAAGAAACTGACCTTAAATGTTGCATATTATTTTTACACGAATTTCCAAGCAAGCTGAAATGGTACGGCCCTCAAGGAAGGGCGATTTCTTCAAGAAAAATCCAATTCTTGCTTATAAAATCTGAAACTTGGCAAGAATGGTCGCCCAAGGCAGGGAAACACAAATGATCAGTACCCAGAATGATAATAAATTTATTTTCAGAGATATGAGTAAAACTACAGATTCAAGCATTAATATCAGCAACTCCAGAAAATGACATGAAATGCAAATAACTAAACTCCAAAGGATAAAACAACACTACAATGCAAATCTCACTACAAAGTCCTCTCAACTACCACTAACTCATCACTAGTTGGTGTTTTGCAAGCAAGAAGCAATGCCAAGGCTAGGAGGCATTCATTCCTCGAAGCGATCCAATACCATTCCGGCAGAGTAACATTACTGTAGACAATAAGATAACCAAATGAGGACCCAAGACCTCCTTTTATAATTTTGTGAGAACCCTCCAGAAGCTTCTAGAAACCCTAATTTCAAATTTTGAATTCAACCTTTCCCTCCAAGAAATGTCGTCACTTTTCTTCAAGGCTTCATTTTTGACTTTTAATGAAATTCATCTCTTCAAAAAGGTCCAACTTAAAGCTTCAATTTTGACCTTAATAAATATAAAATTATCCCAATGAGGCACCACCCCTTAAAGACCACCTTTTTAAAACAACATTAAGTTATGAGACTAGGCCAAGGGGGTATCATAACATTAAAATATAACATTGTTTAAATGAAATGAACTTATCTCTCCAAAATGCATCCCAAGGCCAAATTGAGCAATTCCAACTAAACTAATAACCGAGGGAAGCCAACCGAACCTGAACCAACTAGACAATCCAAAAATAGAATTTACTAAAAATAGTAAATTCCAAAAGTGCTCGAACGCAAAGCCGCAGACGCCATCGTGAAGCTCCAAAATCGGAAAGAATCCAAACCAAACACCAAGTCACGAAAGCAAAGCAACCACCAAAACAGAAACCCTAATTCCACCTTCCGAGTAGCCTACGGGTCTCTGAATAGGCCAACGGTCAACTGAAAGATCATGCTCGAGAAGGGGACATTACACACCTCAAGAAGATGAGCAATTGCCGTAGATGAATAAAATGTCAAGGCATCATGAAGCCACCACTAGCATGGCACCATAGGAAAACTACAAATCCCCCACATAGACACTAACCACTCATATAGTGACTGTGGTAAGAACATGAGAAGCAACATTTACCACCCAATTCCCACAAGATAACCATTAATCCAAAAGAGACCATTGTTGACAGGGATTGCACCACTAGGATGAAGGAACACCACCTCACGATGGACTAGGGGGGCCACAACAACTGCAAAGTGAAACAATGGCCAAGAGGTGTATAATCCACCACAAGTTCATAAGATGGCCTCAAAACAACAAGGGCACTCACCAAAAACTAGAAACACTCAAAACATACAAAGACAACCACCAGAAAGGGAGAAACAAGACAACCGATTAGAAAATCAGCCTCTGTAGTAAAAGTACCAACATGAAGAGATCGTGCAGTAAGAACTTTCAGGCAAGGCAAGTGATAGGGGGTCACAACAAGGGATGAGGAAGCATTGTGGCATAAAACAGGTTGCCACACTATAGAGGAAAGATCTGGGAGACCACACAACACCAAACAATACAGCAAACAAATTATACACATGTTCAAATCCTGTGGTAAACAACATAGCAAAATAAGGCCTGTAACATTCATTTGGGCCAATAAAAAGGTACCACATTGAGAAAAAGCACCAGAATTAATAAAGAATTTGGACACAGGCCAACACAATGGAACAATTTTCACTAAAATAGTGAAAGGCAATTGATTGGTGAAGGATTACAAATTGAGTTATAAAATGGGAAAGATCATAAAGAAATGACAAATAATTGGAAATATTTAACTTTTTTCAGAGAAAACATTTCACAAAAAAGTGGGCAACACAAATCACAATTTACTAGAAAATTTGTGAAGATAAGTTGAAATTTTGTTACAAATGATGCATGTGATTAACCTAGCCTTTGGTTTTTCTCTGCTTTGTGATGGCCGCAAGGCTTGTCTGTTACACGCTTCTACCCAAACACATGGCATGTGTTACATTCTAGGTAATTGAAGGCCACTATTATAAATCTAGATGTATTTTTATAAATAAGACTAAATGATACAGTTCATATGGCATACTTCTGATAAGATGCATAAAAGAATGAATATGAATCAATGATGGAGTCAAGGAGGACACATTGTATATTCTTACATCAAAACAGAGAAACATCACTCTTGATCTTGTAATTTCCCTGAACATGGGTCTTGAAAGTGACTCGAAACGTTGGAGTTAAAAATACTACATCCAAATAAATGATATTATGTGTAACTGTGAAAATCTAAAATCTGTATAGGTACTTTCTCTTCACATGATCTGGTATTTGATAACTCACACTGTTTTGATAAACATTTTCTTTCAGATGCATTACTGTGGTAGAGCTTAGAACTGTTGGCACTTATGCTTCTACGTCAATATCAAGTATTTAAATATTACAGAATTCTTATTTGAAGTTATTGTTTTATAGCAGAATAGATTGTAGCTGGCTAAATGCCTCACAAGGAGACATCTTTCCAATATCTAATTATAACTTAAAGTAGAAGAGTCCAAGAAGAAAGTTATTCCCTGCAGTCATGTCTATTGTGAGACACTACAACTTTAAGGGAAGTTTTAAGGAGATGAAAGTTAATCGCACACTTATACACTGTATTTGTTTTCTTGCATATTTTATTGCAGATGGCTGAAAAAGATAAAATTCAGTCAATTGCCATAGGTTATCGTCAAAGTCCAAGTCAGAAATATGATACTTTTGTGCACAATTATAATAGATTCCATTAAGTAGGCAATTTGTTTGATTTTCAGTTTGTTTCACCATAGTTTCTGCTGGTTGCGGTTGATTTTGTGCTTGTTTTCAGTGGCATATAGCTTCTTTTTGATAAATTTAAATTTTGCTTTATTGTTCAAGGCATCTTTACTGCTGACAAGAATTGTCTCCCCATCCTTAGCGATCAACTCTAAATAAGCTATAACAAATGGCATCATGTTCTTGCTGTATTTGTATCATCTTACCTAAACTAAGGAAAAATTGTGGTTGTTGTGATCATGCTAAATGTACCTTCCATTTTTCTTTATTTATTACTTCCTTCTGTTTTGAAGGGTGCATTACTTGTAAATATTGCTCGAGGAGGCCTCATGGACTATGAAGCAGTCAAAGCTTCTCTTGAATCTGGCCATTTGGGAGGCTTGGGTCTTGATGTTGCATGGTATGAACCATTTGATCCAGCAGACCCTATTTCACAACATCCCAAAGTCTTGATAACACCTCATGTTGCAGGAGTTACAGAACTGTCGTATAGAAACATGGCCAAGGTTTCTCTCTCTCTCTCCACACACACCCACACGCCCACACACACATATCATGCATGCAAGTAGTCACATTCACTATTTTGAGAATTTTAAATTTGTTTTATGCTTTAGAGTGAGAATGTATGGGCTAAAATAGCCAAAACTGTTAGATCATTAATCAAGAACAAGTTTTGAAGCATGGAATTCATACTAGATTTCGTTAACTTCACTTTGATGTTCTCCTAGGCAAACTTTGTTCAGGCATTCCTACAGTTTGATATTTCTTTTCCAATGTTCAGCAGGATTCATTTTAATTGTTTTTCCAATGTTAATTAGGTTTGAAGGAAAGCATGTGGTGCTGCAATTTTTTTTTCAGAACAATTTAGAACTGTATATTCATTACTTGAACTCACGATTCTTTCAATTATTCAGATTCAATTTATTATGTGTAGTTTGTAGTCCACACCATTTGCACATTAGTTATTAGAATTAGATCAATTTCAAAGGAAAATACTTGAAGAATGCCAATTTATTCTTTACTTAGAAAAGCATGAGTGGAGTGATAACCATCAAATTCAAATAATGTTTATGAGATACAGAAAAATTGCTAGTTACATCGTTTTGTAAAGCTATATTAGTCAAAATTGAATGCACTTTTGCAATATGACGAGTTTTACAGGCCAGTCTTCCTGTCCCTGTTCAAAATTCAATGAAATCATTGGGAAGATGTACAGAGGTTGGTGATGGAAATTAAGATTCATAGGCAACTAATCATTAAATATGAAATAGAAAGTAAAGGAGATAAGAATAACCAGATATCAACATGGTACACATTATTAACATGGGGAAAACCTTTTGGTGCATGCAATAGCAATTTCTTCTTCAATTTCTGGTTGTTCTGGTGGATTGCTTGGCCTCCGTCTAAAATAATACCTGTGAGACCCTCCCGGCTGCATAAGAAATTTCTGCTATCATAAATTTGCACAAATCCCCATTGGTTGGCGGGATACACAACTCTGATACCACTGTAACAACTCGGACAAATTTTTGAAGCAAGTTTTTTTTGCAGTTTTTACAATGTTTGATGCACCAACATTTCGTCAAACAGCTTGTATGCAGTCACCAGTGATGAGTTTTTCTGATTCTAATTGTTTAGAATAACATGTCTAACGGTGTGAAACATATTTGCATTCATAAATCATTTCAACAGCTCATAATAAGCACAAGACATTGCATCAAATACTTGCCACTCATTAGAAAGTCTGCAAATAACAAGAAAGTCTTTACAATTTACTGTTCATTATTACAGAGATATGGAAACTTGTTTGCTGACCTTTGAAACAGCAGATTTAGACATTCAATATCGGAATTCGATCAGCTTCTAAAATCCCCACGATTCCTTCCCAAACAGCTACCATCCATATGCCTACCTCTTGGAATTGCTAGCAGCCAACTTGGAAGACATTGAAACCCACGTCCACACCCTTGAGTGTAATGTCCCTGATTTCCGACCTGCCACCATGGAATTTAATTTTATTAATTAATTTAATTATTTGATAATGCTTGGCTAAAAGCACATTTAAAAAGGTAATATTAAATAATTAGACCAAAGTGATGTTATAAAGTGACGCTAAGGAAATATTTAGAAGGCATTTTATAAAGTCACTTTATTAAAAGGAGTTTAATGTTTTGAGCAAGAGATTTAAAAAGGGATTCTAGAAGTTTCTCCTCGATGGAAATAAAAAGAGATGGGAGAGCTCATTTGAGGCATGCTTGTTTATTATTCTATTTGGCAATTTGAGTAGTCTTTAGAGTTTGAAAACCCTATGATGAAAACCCTAAGGGTATTTGTTTCAGTAGTGAAACCATCTGCCCTAGCTAGATTCAGGCAGAATCAACTAGATTTCGCATTTGCACGATAATGTTTGAAGAGAAATTTGTGAAGTTTCCTCCAGAAACAAATTTCAGAGTATTGGGTTTATTATCTGCAGAGAGTTTCAGTTTTCATGAACATAATATTATTGTATAGTTGATCTTTCCGTTCTTGTGTTATTATTTATAGCAGCTTATTCCTTCAATAGTGGTGATAGCAGATTATTAAAGGTATTATTTGTGGAAGGTTTTGAATCTTATTCCCTTGGTTATCGATGCTCACTTTTGGGGAAATGTTGTACATAAAATGGAGTCAATAGTAAAGAACATGGACAGTGAATGGTTGGTGTCAACTTTTTTGGAGGAATCGTGAGCCTTTAGGAGACTATTTACCTTTGATTTGGAGTTGCTAGAGTAAGTGCAGCAGTAAGGAATAGAGCCATATTTATTTGAGAAGTCAAAGAAAGGTGACGTGGCCAGTTTGTGGGGTCAAAAGGGAGTCGATATGCAAGCAAACACCTCAATCCAGCCACCATTTCTTTCCCCAAGGTAATCACCATACATTGAAGGAGGTTCGATTCAATTGAGGAAGCTGTACATTTATGCTGGCTGTTTGTAATGCATTTGATGATAAATTCCAGCGTTTTGAGGGTTTGTTGTAAAATTCCCGACTACTTGTAATGTAATCGACATTTAATTTCAAGTTCAATTTTCTGTTCCAGTTTTATTCTTGTTTCAAAAAACAGAAAATACAAAAAGAAAAGAAAAGAATATTTCACAAAATTCAGATCTGGGACCTTACACAATGTTCGCTTTAGTATCATTAAGGCATTAAAGTAATAAACTATTTAAACCATGTCAGCAAAGGACCACAACAATTAATAAATATTTGGCACAAATTTGCAAATGCAGATTTTGGTGTTCTTAGAACATTGGGGTGGAAATGCCCTTTAATCTACATGTATGTATATATCCTCACCAATGAGTGTAGCATAAACCATGCAAGAAGTATCATGAATATTAATTTGCTTTAGTCTATGAAATTATGAATAACCAATGTGAAATGAGGACTGCCATCTTCCATGCTCATGAAGGAAGCAACACTGGCCATAGCATCAAAATGCCAATTGTCTTTTCATGAAACAACATTGATAGTAAACTCATCGAAGGGATTAAAAATTGTAAAAGCCAATTCATGATATTTCGCTAATTTTGCTTCCTTAGCCTTAGACTCTTATGTTATCTACGTAGCCACAAGTTGGGAGTAGCCATGTATATTGATAAACTTAACTTTAAGAGAGATGGCGACTCACAATTCAATGATTAGTGCTTCATGCTTGGTCACATTATTGGTGTAGAATCAAGCCAAAATGATAGTAGTGCCTCATATTCAACCACATTATTGGTGTGTGCATTCAAGATGAAACAATAAGGGTATGAGGTCACTTGAGGGAGATATTACAACCACTCTTGCCCTAGAATCTATCATGCGTCTAGAATTGTTGAAAAACATGGTCCATAGGGGAGGAGGTGTTAATGTGCAAGATATGGTCATTAGGAAATGATGTGTTGGGTGCATGGTGGGGTATGATATTGTAACTAATTGGTCAATAACCACTTGACCTTTGATAGATTTTTGGGAGATGGATTTAAGATTGAACTCAAGAAGTGATATTGCCTAATGTACAACATGACTTGGAAGGTTGACCTTGGACATGTATTTTAAATATGATCTTCTTCTAGATAACATGTCCCTTATCATGAATCATGCAATATCTAAGCTTTTGGGATGAGAAAAAAATGACAAGAAATCATTTTTCCATAGGTGTGTACCATGCGTGATACAAATAATCCAATAGGGTATGGCTAATGTAATACTTTGTGAGCTCATTATGTGTTTCATCATTTTGTGCTAAGACCTCCAATGACGGATCTAGTGGTTGATATGTATACAAGCAACGGTTTGCCATGAATTATAGGAATAAGGACTAGAGGATTTAACGAGTATTGTTTCATGTCTTGACATGCTTATTGGTAATCAACATTCCATTTGAATTATACATCTTCTTTAAGAGTTTTGTGAATTTCAATGTCTTTTCTACTAATTGGGTAATGGATCATTTGATTATTTGGATCTTTCCTTGAAGGCTATGAAGTTGTGATAAGTTTTTTGGAGTAGGCATGCTAATAATTGTGTCAATTCTCTTGGCATCCACTTCAATGCCTCACTAGGATACAATGACCTAATAAGCAGCCACTATCAACTCCAAATACAAATTTATTTGAGCTTAGTTGTACTTTGTATTGGTGTAAGCATTCAAAGATTATCCTCAAGTCCCAAGGGTGATGTATGCATTGTTTTAATTTTCCCAAGATATCATCCATAGTCTTATAATACCTTATGCATTAGATTGTGGAATATTAGTGTCATGGCTCTTTGATAAGTAGCTCTTGTATTCTTCAATCTAAAAGGCATGAACATGTAACAAAACATACCCCATGGTGCGGTGAAAACTGTTTTCTATCAATCATGGGGATTTGATTGTAGCTTGAAAAAACACGCATAAATAACAACATTTCATGTCCAATGGTTGAATCTACAATTATGGTGATGTTGGGTAGAGGAAAGTAATCTTTAAGAGAAGCTTTGTTAAGGTCTCTATAGTTGTAATGTCCCCTATTTGGGATATTCCTAGATTTTTCCCTAAAAGCACAATCATAATCCAAAATAAGAAATTTAATGCATTTAAGATTGTAAATTTACCAATTGAAATGCCCTTTATAAGATGTAAATCCAATACACATAAAATTAGTCACTAAAAAATGACATTAGATCATAAGCCATGAAAATATACATATTACTAATCATTAGTAATCATGATATGCATGAACATTGGTCACATCAAAATCTAATTAAGGCAATAGCCATTCCAATGTGGATTCCCCATAATAATCTCATTAGGAATTTGTTGAAATGGTTGCAAATTGCAGTCTCAAGGTTGGTCACCCTTGTATTGTGAGAGTGTGGAAGGTGGGCCACCCTTCCATCCCTCAATCCACCTTGGAGGCACTCCATCCTTCTTGATCAAGCCCAGGAGCACTCATTCACCTCCTAGCCCATGAGTGCTCCATCTCGGGGTGGCGTGCTTGATTAGAGCTTGAAGACTACCTCCCTTCCACCAAGCTTGGGAGCACACATTTGCCTCCCATCCCATGAGCACTCCATCTCGAGGGTGGCATACTTGATGGCAAGCCTGTTGGGCCTTCACCTCTCGTGAACTTGAAAGGTTGTTCGACGTTTTGCAATCACTTCTCTAAATTCAATATAGATTAATAAAGGAAG
The DNA here is from genome assembly GCA_007258455.2 of Sequoia sempervirens. Lineage (NCBI taxonomy): Eukaryota > Viridiplantae > Streptophyta > Pinopsida > Cupressales > Cupressaceae > Sequoia > Sequoia sempervirens. The sequence goes on along the minus strand of VDFB02141046.1, from coordinate 49,494 downwards.
AATCATATTTATTCATAAGGGTTAATAATTGCTGCAAGCGTCATTTTATATATATATATATATATATATATAATTAAATTAAATTAAAGACTTACAATATTCCTTTGCTAGTAAACAATATTTATTTCCAATAAGGTTCCAATCCTTATTTTCCTTTTTTCCAATCTGCCGCTTTCTCTAGATTTCTAATTGATTTCTATTTCCTTGACGCCTCTTCCATTTGAAATGTTTCTCCTTTTATATCTTGTTGTGGGGAAGAGTTACATCCTTTCAACATCATCTTTTCCTTGGTGAGGGACACAACCCTCCATATCCCATCATTGCTTGAAAGCCTTTTTAATAATTATTAATCATGTCACTTTTTAGAATCGCTGCCCATATCAAATGTTAATTGATTATTTTGTGTTTGCCGATAATCCTCTTTTATTAATTCCCATCGATGCCACCACCTTAATATTTTCTGCAGTTAGTGATTAATTAATTTTTGACAGGTTGTGATTCATAGGGGGAGCATGACAATAATCAATGCAAATTTGAACATGATTGCTAGGTTTAGCAATTAGGAGCATGTTAGAGGTTTGAGGTGAATAGTTGATTGGTCATATGAATCCCACCTTTAGCATCTTTTCTAGTTCCTATTTAATCATTAAGGCAACTGTAAGGCATATCTTCCCAATCTTTTTCTTAATAGGTTTAGCATCAAGTTGTAGAACAATGTTATGTATTACAATATTGCTAGCAATACTAGGCATGTCCTGATATGACCAAAGGAAGAAATCTCCAAATTCAATGAGTAGTACAGCTATGTTACATTAATCATATTTATTTAAACAATCTCAAATCTTTAGGATCCTTTGTTTGTCTTGTGCATCCATCATTTATGTTGTACCACTAATCACAAGTGTGTTAAGATATTCAATAAGTGGTTGTGTAGGCAAAGTGTCATGATCATTGCCTAGTGAGGGATCATCTTCCCTAGAATATGCACACATACAAAATATGGGAGAAGCTTCTATTGTAATGAGATGTAGGAAAATCATCATATGCTCCTAAATATTTGGTAAGGACTTCATCATTTGCTAAAGTATCAAGTGGAGGGAATGTGTCCATACAACCATCAAGAACCAATTTGGGATAAACGAAAGGTATGTTGACATCACTAGGAATGTCATGAATGACCTATTATGTTGTTATTCATTTCAAGAATTTCAATAAGTTTGCTTATGCCTTGTTGGTTGAAACCTAATCCTTTCTTGTTGTAGCCATGCTTTCCTAAGATGCTATATCCTTTGCTATTGTGACTAGCCACCTTAGATGAAGATACATAGTGTTCCTAGTGATGAATAGTTTTGAATCCATGAGAAGTATCACCTTCACTAAAATGAGTGTCTTTTTGAGAATCTGTAGGTGATTTGTCATGTAAATTAGGATCTATAGGCAAAGGTGAAGAAGCTTGGCTTCTATTTCTTGGTTTGTCTTTTCGTAGGACTTGATGATTCAAAATCTAAGGAGTGCCAACCATTAGGTTTGTATGATGTATGGGTGGATTAAGGGAAGTTTTTGGATGTGTCGTAGGTGTGATTAGATGTGTTGGAGAAATTGTTGTTTTATTTTTTCCATGTACTTGGTAGAATTAGTATGGGTTGTCATCAACTATCACTACACATGCTTGTTTTGATGGATAAAATTAATTTTATTACAAAGTGTAGTTGGAACAACACCCATTGCATGGATCCATGGACACCCTAAGAGAATGTTATACATTGATATTCTAGGCACATGGAAGGTAGTGTTAAGGGTATCGGGTCCTAGAGTAATAGGTAAAGTAATGTATACAAGGGATTCTCCTATAACATTGTCAAACCCATTCATTGTTAACTTGGATTCTAGGAGATTAGAGTAGTTAACTTGGATCGCATCAAGAAAGTGCTTGCTATACATATTTAGTTTGGATCCCTTGTTTGGTAGTGGTAGTACTTGTTTAACTCTAATGTCTCCATACCTAACCACAATATGTAATAGCCTATGTTCTTAAATCACATGTGGAGGGGGTAACTCATGAGTTGTAAATGAGATTTGTGTTCTATCTTGAATTATTGGTTGTAATAGTGAGGTTAACTCCTTAGGAAAAATATTAGATCAAACAATTGTATGTACTAGTTTGTCCTTTGAAATGCTCTTATGTATTTTTGATGATCCTATCAAATCCAAAAGAAAAATTTTGGTGGGGCTATTGGTAGATTGGACATGTATGCTATATCCCATGTGTGTTTAGTTCTAGAATAAATGTATAAATGAATTTAAATGAGGGAAAAAGTTCTATTTCACAGAACGAAACCGTTGTCTTAAAATGAACACAAAACTAAATGAAAAATAACATGGATAGACAAATTTCACAAGTAATTTACTTCTATAAAGTAAAATATTTTAAGCATAACTAGAACAAACTAACTATTAGTTTAACATTGGCATCTATAAGGTGCAATTGCTAGTTTTATTTGTATTCCTTTAATTTTGAATTGTAGATTGTTATTCCACACATTGAGCTACACATAAACATCAAGGATTTGCTTGAGAACAATTTTTAAATTTGGTAGTCTAAAACTTATTTGGTGATATTATCAAAGTCGTCATAATTCGTCAAAAGCCTTGGCAAGTGTTTTTTTTATTTGAAAGACGATGTGTTGGCTTGATAGGAAAAAAATGCATGTATTATCAATATTATTGATTACACGATTGTTTTTTATTAGGGGGTAAAGCAGGTTTTGATGGGACCTGAAACCCATTACAAATCGGTTTTGAAGGGCCCCGTAACCTTGTCAAAGAAAAGCGTGCTGCATACAAGATAATACACATACCAACAACCCCCCAACATCATCAATAACTAAAAAAACATGACTACACAAGCTGCATCAGATAAGGACACAAGGGACCAAGATCCCTTTACAACTAGGTTTTAATCGGGACCTACATCCTTTTACAAATAGGTTTTAACTAGGACCTAGAACCCTTAGGTAAACAAAGACACCGCTTGCATCAGCTAGGCATCTGCAAACCAACGGCTCAAGAAAGACACCACTGAGCCCATAAAAATAATCATCTCAATGGTGTAGAACACCATGAAACCCCTAACCAATGTTGAGCTAAAGAGAACAATGATCTTAATGTCGAATAACACCAAAAAATTCTTGCATCTCTGTTGTACCCAAACCAATTTTTTTGCCTCATTAAGGCATTTTGCCTAAAAGAGTCTAAACCTTGTTAAAATGATGTCAAAACATAGTTTTTGGGCAAGTCAAGTATGTATTTTGAGTCAGTGTGATGTCGAGAAGATACTAGTGAAACTTGAAAAAAAATGAAAATTAGGGTTTTTGCACCCTTATTTCATGTCGCGAAACCCTAAAAATTAAAACTTCTCAGAATTGGCTGAAATTAGTTTTGTTTGGCTTATTTCACATCACAATCATAGTGGTGAAGTCAGTTTTAGTTAAAAGCCAGTTTAAGCCTGGTGGGTAGTTGTCATTTTTTTTAGGAGAAAAGTTAGGATCTCCAAGATCGTCAATGGTAGTTGGCTAGTACCAGGTGTCAAAATCTAAGCCTAAAACTCAAAGCAGAACATTCTATGATGAAAGATGCTAAAAAAGATGCTTCACGGCGGAGGGGATTTTCAAATGGCGAAAAGTGAAAAAATATTCTAAGTCTGGAAACACTCCACTTTGTAATGTGGGAGACGCACGCGTAATCAATGTGCAAATCAACTTTACAGTGTTCGTACATGTGAAAGTGGTGAAATACAGTCACATACACGCGTAAGTAGCAGTAATGTTGTTGCGTGGTCAACTCAACAGCCAAAATGGTGTTCACAGAGCGCGAAATGGAGGAAAATATCTAATAAAAAGCAAATATGCGCCCCTATAGCTCAAGGGCGCCCTTCAATTTGGAGGCTTAGTTTTGTTTCTTTCTGGTTGCAAATACATTCAATCTCTTTGGAATTTAGTCAACTTTCCAACAAGCTATCAAGCGAAATCATCCGAGTTGCATAACTCTGACAATCGAAGGCGAAAGTGGAATGTACAAAGAGTTTACACATCACAGAGGCAGTCAAGTTTGCAGTTTTTGTGCCCCTATAGCTCAGGGGCGCCCTTGAATTAGACCCCTCAGATGATTGAATTTGCATTTTCTGTTTGTGGGGAATATCTTCTGATTTAGCCCAGCTTCGCGATGCATCTGTTCGCGAGATTGTCAGATATGTTGAGTGACTATGACAGTGGTTCCAGTGAGCATGTAAAATAGAGGGTGGATAAATGTGAAATATCAACTTGTACCTCTATAGGCTAGGGGTGCCTAGTCTTTTGGCCAACTAGATGGGGTTTTTTGCAGTTGTCGTCTTCACGAGACCAGTGTGGAATCCTTCTAGCTATTTAGTGAATCCAACCGTCAGCCCTCAGGGTTTGTCAAACACCCGTGAATGAAGGATTAGTGGAGAATACTGAAGAATGTAAACAAATGAAAAAATGGCTAAGCATGGAAATTACATACTCCCCTGAAAAAGGCGCCCTTCTCCTGGAGGTCTTAAAAGCAGTTTTCTCGCTTCATCACTTCTAGGAACATCTCTTCCAAGTTGTTCTAGCTTCGCAATGAGATCAATGGCGTGTGCATTGGAGCACTCTAGCTCCTGGTGTCGAGGGTCAGAGTAGAGCATTTGCGTGAAAGTTGCAAGTTGCAAAATCATTCTCAAAGTGGTAATTGCGCTTTTGCAGGCTAGGGGCACCCTTGCTTTTGGGGTCCTTAACACAGCTTTCAAACGCCTTACATATAATCATTAGTTGCAGAATTCTCTTAGCTATTTGATGTATCTATTATCTAGTTGACAAGAGCCATCGTTCACCAACAACAACAGTTTGAAGCGCGAGATGGCAAAATGGAGAAATGGCTCAAGTCTAGTGACCTGTACATTATTTTAATAAAAGGCGACTTTTATTTTGAGGCATCAAACATGGTTTTTAGCACTTGTAGCTCCCAACAGACATTTCATCTCAGTAATTTTGGCTTCGCAATGGATGTCTCAACTCAGTTCCAACATCAATTAGGCCAACATTAATTAGGCATCCAAAAATTAGAGCTCAATAGAGGCAATCATGACTTTTTCAATGTGCTATAAAATAGGAAGTTAGTTTAAAATCTCAACTTTTGCTAGGGGGCGCCTAGAGAGTCAAATTTGGATTTTCCAGAATCAATAAAATATTCTAAGCAAACCTAGTTGGAGAGATTTGAGTTAACTCAATAAAATAATATTAGTTTTTCAGTTCCAACATGACAGCTTTAATGGGGCGATTTTTCTCAATATTTTAATATTGGTGCCCATTTTATTAATTTGCAAATTTGCATATGGAGAGGAACTGAATATTTTAATATTTTTAATTTCCGGGACTCCGAGTCAGTCTTAGTTGAACAAAGTGGGGTCCAATTAGAAGATTTCTTTTGAAATCAGGGTTTATTCTTGCAGTTGGTGCCTTTAAGCTATGAATTTCTTTATTATTTTAAGATGGCGTCCTTTTTCTCTCACATCAGTTGAAGAGCAAGCGAATTTTCTCATTTGAGTGAGCGAATTCTTCAACAATCAACATTCAAAGGCATCACATATATTATTTTCATATTTCCTTGCAGGTACAAGTCCAAATTAATCAACAGACTTCAGACAAGATGGCGATTTTAGTAGAGGCAGAGCATAAAAACTTCTATCGTATGTCTTAAATTCTTCTATTCTCGTCTTAGGTTTTCTTCGCTTGTCCAAGATTTTGGCGACTTTTGACAAATCTAATCATTTGGGTTGGTTGTACATGGGTTCCTCTACAAAACCCATGTGTTAGAATTTTTTAGGAAAATTTGCTCCAGAGCTTCAATTCTCGAAGCTTTGCTTTTCTCAACTGAAATTCCTTTGCATGGTGGAGTAGAAGTCAATATTTTTCAAATCTGACGTTGTGGGTTGTCTTAGAATCATCTTCTGGACAAAACCCATATTTTAGATTTTCTTAGAAAAATTGCCCCCCGCAGCCCCTATTGCCCTTACTTGGTTTTTTCGGAAAAGCTTTTGCATGCCAAGCTAAACAATGTTTTTTCACATTTTTGACATTGTGGGTTGTCTTAGAATCATTTTTTGCACAAAACCCACGTCTCAGAATTTTTGGCGAAAATTGCCCTCCTATAGGCTATTTTTAGCCTCATCAAGTGACTTTTTAGCTTTTTGGAGAAAGTTGTTAGAATATAGTCGAGTTTACAGTTATCAGGTGATTTTTTCAGAATGTAGTACACACAGCTCGAATTCAAGACTAAGTCAGTCTTGACTCATGACTTCATCAAAACGATTGACACAGATCTACATAAGGTGCTTCTAGAAGCTATCTTGGATCCGATTAAGATAAATAATGCAATACTTCTAAACATCCAAGAATCCAAGTTGCTAGAGGCGACTTCACTCCCTATTTCAGTTCATTGCATAGAATTCGTGATGTCTTGTTTCAAGCATTACAATTCTAATACTCGAGAAATTCAGTCAACAGATGGACGGGTGATTTGTAGTATCAAGCCTCAGGACATTGAAAGGTGTTTTGGTATTCCTCAACATTCGAACAATTTGGTCATTACCATGGATTAGTGTGAAAGAGCATTCAATGCTGATAAGGACGTGTGTCAGAACAAAATGGCAAAAAGGTGGTTAAAGCAAAAGAAATCTAAATTGCCACACAATGTGGGTCACGGAGAATACAAGGATGAGTATGCGATTTTGATCACTCTTCTCAATCATGTTTCCAGTCATGCATATGCTAATAAATTCCAGCCCTGGATGTACCACATCATTGCTCAAATCATCTCCAGGCGGGAGCATTATGACTGGGCATCTCTAATCAACGACGTTCTCCACAAGCAAATTACTGGTTTCCTAGCTGCCCACCAATTTCGTACGTGTTCGTATCTCGTATACTTGATTGCCTACCAGGGCCAGTTTAGAGGATTGAACACAGTGGGGATTCTCAGTGTACAAAAGGTTTTTCAATACTATGACCAGTTTGAGTTCACAAAGTTCGAGCAACATTTCAAGCATGTGCAAGAAGCTTTCTTGATGTACACTGTGAGAAACCTAGACCGAGGAATTGCATGTTCGTATCTTAGCGGTTGCCAGAGTAGCAATGGTAGAATGGGCACACTGGTTCATTCAGTTCCCTACATACACCTACATCCGCGTCTATGGATATACAGGAAATCCAACTATGCTACCTTGCTATACTTTGGATAGGACGGTTTTCACGGAGTTCCTGAGGCAATTATATGATGTTCATTTACGTTTGCGCCACAAGCGTAAATTAGCTGCCAACTTTTCATTTCAAATGGGAATCTACTGATGCAGGACAACAATTGACGCCAAGGCTACAAGACAGGAGTTAGAAAAGTTTAATCTCAAATACCTTGTTGATGCACGCACATATGACCCATAGGGTTATTATTCAACATGCCTTGGCGGTCACCCTTACCACAAGCCTACTATGGAGGATTATTGGGTTAACTGCGAGGATGATTTTGAGGTGTGTCGATGCAGTTACACTAGGTTCTCCCTCTCACAGATTTCTGTCTTCATGTTAGAGGATGTGGGAGGATTGTCAGATGATGATGGGGATGCACTTCCTCAATTCTTCAGAGAACAGGTTGATACGCAACCACTTCCAGCTGTTGATTGGTTTGCTAAAGAATACTCATATGTGAAAGAGAGATCAAGTAGAGTTATTCAGAACAACACACTCTACCTTGATAGCAAGAAGACAAGGAGGGCAATCATGCCAAGTATAGAGCTGCCATTGGTGGATGTTTCACTGCCATCCTCGTCGAAACCGAAACAAAAGAAAAGGAGTAACCCTCCTAAAAAGAACAAAGCACCTAACAATTCAAAAGGGAAGGCACTTGTTACAGGAACACATGTGGAGCTAGTCAGGAATACAGTTCGGAGCTTGCCAGAGCTTGAGGTTTAGCCTCTCATGCCATCACCTACACCACAATAGTCTTCAATTCCAGTTCACATTGATTTGGACCTAGACTCGCCAATGCGTAGTGATACCTCTACACATTCACACTCATTAGAGCTTCCTATGACCAGCACAAACCCTTCCAGTGGGATTAGTTGAGACTCGTCTTGGCTTGAGAATCAGTTGGGTAGGAAGAGGAGGCAGCCATCTTACATTCTTGATCACTCACATTTTGATCATGTCTACCAGGATGCGCCAGGTAGAAGAATCAAGAAGCAGGTTCATGTTGAGAGGAACACTGACAAAGAGATCATCATAGAAACCGTTGCACCCTCAGAAGGTAAGAACTTGAACGAGATAGAAGTTGAAGACTTCGATGTGATAAAGGTCAACCTTGGTAGAAGCACACGCCAAACAAAGGTTGATTTCCTTCAGGTTGCAACAGATAGCATAAAGGATAGGGTGATAAAAGAGAGAGAAGACAAGGCAACCCTCAAGGCTGAAGTCCAGTAACTTCGTTAGTATATCTCTGATCTTGTGCATAGAACGAAAAGTGTCACCACTTGACTCCCTCAGCTGCTAGAGCCATCAACAAAGCATAATCAGTTTAATCAGCGAGTTATATACGGGAAGCGCTTGGTAGATTGGGAGGAAGAGTTCATCACCAGAGGCCGCTTTGTACTTGCAAAACTATATCAGTTGAGGTACAATGCTCACGAGCTCCATCTACGCATCAAGGATGAGGAGCAAGACTTGGTGATTGACAGACCCAAAGATGAAATCATGATCTCTCACTTGAGGATGGCACACGACTCAGTCACTGATGAAGAAGATAAATAAGCTATTTTGTCTTGGAGGACACCGTTGATCTTCAAGGAAAAAATACAAGATACAATGGCTTCAAAGTTGGTTGAGAGCAGAGAACACGCGATCAGTGCACTTTAGTACGTGAGAACTTTCGTGTCCCGAGTTCCTTGCTAGTATCAACGTGAGAGTGGTGAGTATGTCGAGCTTACTGATGTTCAGTCAAAATTGCAGGTGTGCATCCATGGTATATTCAGTGGGGATTTCGTTGGCTATAAGTTAGATCAACTTACAATCATGTCAGCGTTATTTGATGAGGCGGTTAAGAGTAGAGAACTTCAGAGCCAGATCACAGGCGGTGAGGAGATGCTGCAAAGACAGTGTGCTACAATAGAGTATCAGTGTTCCAGATGGTGATGCAGTCAATCAACTCGTGGAGGGGTTACTTGCTCGAGATCACGGCCAGTGAACTCCAGATCCCACCTTTCAGGATAGACATCAGACATAGCGGTTAACTTGATGCTTCTTTTTGAGTTAACTTGTTCCACCTTTCTTGCTATGTCTATTATGGAATCATCTATGTACAGTTGGAGTTTTCACTTAGTTTTCATTTCAATAAGGACGTGCATGCTTGCACATGTCCATGTAGATTAGCCTTGTTTCGGTTAACAAATGGTAGTTTTCCAGTTAATTGTATAGTTTCTCCTTTATTTAGGGTTTAGCAATAAAATCTTGCATGCTTGCAAGACTGTAGTTGACTCAAGGTGATTTTAGGGTTCCCTACACCTTTGATGTCTATAAATAAGAGCTCTTTGCTCATTTGTAATTAACTTTTGCATGCAATAGTAATATATGTTGTGCCACCTTGACTGTAATATTGTTGTTATGTATCTGTTCACGAGCTTTTACAGTGATAATAAATGGTTGTGCCACCTTGCCTGAATGTTATTCTCATGGTATTTGTTCATCTTAGTTAAATGGAGTGGCTAGTTTGATCGTTTATTGTATGCGTGTCTTGCCAATGCAATTTGCTGTCCTAGTCGGCTTTCTTATGTTATGTTTAATAGTTCTTTCAATCTACGCCTCAGATATGGGTTCCTCATAAATTTGGGAAGAAGAATTATTGTTTTAAGTGTTGTGCCTAATAGACTTTATTTTAGCCTATGCCTCGGATAGGGGTCCCTCCTTGAAAATCTTGTTGTGGAGTTTATCGTAAAGACATTCTTGCTCCTTTTTCCTCATGCTCTGTTTTCTTGAGATTGGATAGATTAAAGCATTTAGTTTAGTTGTAGTTGGAGATTTGCGAAACTAGAAAATCCTTAGCTGCAACGTTCTTGGTTTTCTTAACCTTGCGCCTCTTCCATTTGAGACAAAAAGATAGGAGTTAGATTACTTTTTCACGCAAATCAGCATACGAGGGAGCTTCCCCTCCTAATTTGAAGAGCAGTCAATACGCACTGTGCATAGCTATCCTTACCAACTCGCATTCTAGAGGTGCTAATTGTTACGCCAACAATCTCAAAAGGACCAACACATCCAAACAGTTCACCTTAAAAGGGGTTTCAGAATGCACAACAAAACTCAATGAAGCAACAACACACCCAACAAACTATCCCAACCTCCACCTCTAAGGGAGAGGGCTCCCCTCTATAGGAGAGGATGAAGTGAGACCCCTTACCACCAAAACCACTTCTCTCCATCCCATACCAACACCACCTCAATAGGGACCATTATAAGAATAAAGAACTTCCCACCAACTCAGCAACATCCACCTCTACCTCTATAAGAGAGGGCTCCACCTCTAAAGGAGCAATCTCCACCTCAAAAGAATACCACATCTGAAGATCTAGGTAGAAAGCACTTTCGGTAGGAAGGGTAGTCACAACATCCCTTGGCAGCATAAGATTCTAGAACTTGAAGGAAGAAATTGAAACCTTTGCAGCCAACACAAAAGAGCATAACAAGTCCTCCACCTCTCCAAAAGTTTGTATCTCCAACACAAGAGAAGATACAATAACCTCAGTATGCACAACCAAACAAGAGAAGGAAACCACTAGACAAGGGAAACATCACCCCAAAGAATGAACCAAACAATTGGGTCAAAAAGGAAAACAATAGGAATAACCCGACCCCCCATAAGCAAAAACCAACATGGATAGAGTCCAAATAGTTAATGAAGAACAATCCATTAGCAAACCAAAGATCTTCCAAAGAGATCACCCAGAAAATTCCAACCACTGAACGCCACAAAGAAAAGCATCCAAAAGGGTGCTCCAGAAAAAGCTAGAAACCAAGACCCAATGCACAAAAAAGGCAGAAGCTCAAGCCCCACAAGAGAAAAGGAGCCTGCAACCCACAAAGCTTCAAACAAAAAAGCAATAGCCAGCACCAAGCCGCCGTAACCTAGAAGCTCGAAATCACAAGTCGCTTCCCACCAGTAAAACCAACCGCCTCCTCAGAAACATCTCCTTCATTGCTAGAACATAGCCAAACTAAAGGAGCCTCCAACCCACAGAAGTTCACACAAAAAAAGGGCAAAGAGACACCAACTTTGTAGCAAGGAGGGCACCCAACAACAAGCAACAAAACTGTCGTGTCCCAACTGGACGACAATAGCCTACTCCACAACACATCTACCTGATTGGAAAACGACAAAAGCCAACACCAAACCGTCGCAACCTAGCAGCTCGAAATCAACAACCTACCCAACCACAAGTTGCCTCCCACCAGTAATCCATCCGCCTCCTCTGGGTTGTCTCCTTCACCGTCTACATCATCTCCAGATTTCAAAAAACCCCCTCTGCTCCTCTTCCCACTTCCTCTCCTCTCCATTTGGGATAGGGATTACGTTATTGTTGTTGACAATTCATTTTGCAGAATTCTCATTGTTTTTGAATCAAATTAAAAACTCAATTCATTGTTATTTTGAATTGTAATGTTTTTAACCATCAAACTTCCAACATCTTGATTGTATGAATATTCTCGTAAAAGGTTATTATTCTTAACATTTTGGTAAGTATTGATTTTAGTTACATAACTCATATTAGAAATGTTGACAACAATAGTTTACATAATAGAAGCATATTTTTGAGAAATTGAATTTATTTGGTTGATGTATTTCTAAGTTTTTTTTTTTTTTTTTTTTGGATCAATTGTGTTTTCAATTTACCATCAACAAAGTATGGTAAATAACAATTTTTTGATGAATAATGGTAATTTTTTTGAAATAAATTTAGGTTAAGTGTTTTGTCCTTTTATTTTTATTTGTTGTTTTAATTCTTTTTAATATTTTGTTTTCCTATTATCTTAGCTCTAACATAGACATTTTCTCTATTTTATGTTTAGATAAATTGTAAACATTCTTATATTTTAATTTTCCTTCTCTTATTTTATTGTTTTAATTCTTTTTTAATACTTTGTTTTTCTTTAAGCCTAGCCGTAATATGATATTTGTCTGATTTTATTTCAATAAATTGAAAATATTTATATATTTTAATTTACTAAGAAATTTCCAGAAAATATATTTTCTTATATGTTTTATATGATAATTGTGGCTTTAGTCATACTGCTTGTTTTAAAATTATTTTCACCTTAGAAAATATATTAAAACAAAATATTAAAGACAAATACAAACAATATATAAATATGATTTCTGAAAGGTTAAATATTAATACAAATAATATTTCTAATTTAATTAGCTTTTTCTCCTAACTAACTTGATCATGATATTAGAAACTGAATTTTTAAAAATAAAATAAAATGGTAGAATCTTTAAAGCATGGAAATTCATTAAAACTTTGTAAAAGTATTTTGAGGAAAAATGTGGAACATATGAGGGGTTTGTGGCATTTTGTCAAGGAAATCTAGTTTTAGGACCTTTAGTTTTCATTAATCATTTATATTAATGATTTTCAATTTTATTTTGCAGGTCGTTGGTGAATGTGCTCTTAGCCTTCATAAAGGTGAGCCTTTCAATGATATCGAGATTGTTAATTGATAAACAATATGGTTACAGAGACGGAACAAATTAAGGTATATGAGTACATGAATAAAAATATGATTATATTATTTATAATTGTACTCATTAAAAATTGTATGGAATCCATATTTTTATAATGAACAAATTTCTTTATTTATACTTTATTTTATTAATAAAACTTATAAGAAATATATTTAAATTGTTTTTTACTATTTTTTAAAATGTAATTAAAATAAAAAATGTTAATTATTATTTTTTAAATTGATTGTTAATATTTTTTTTTTATATTTGTTGAAAATATAAAATTTTAAAAGTATGGATTATGAAATGTTCTTTTCTTGCTTTTAGGATACAATTTATTTATTTATATTCTTGTTTCATGCTTTTCATGTTAATTTCTCAATCGAGTTTAATAAACTTTTTGAAATGGACAATATCATTCATATGTATAAATTCAATATCATCTTTTAAGTGATGTATATAAATCTTCATTATTATTCTTTGAAATGAAATCATTGTTTTGTCTCCTTGTTTATCACGTTCATCACGTGGAAGGTAGATATTGTGAATGCATATTTATTAAATCACTTGAGAGGCTGCAATGCATTAGTCCAACATTTGTTCCTTGAAGCACAATGCATAAAGATGATTAAAAGGCAAGCAATGTGCCAATCAAACATTTGATAAAGAAATTCCTTAAAGTGAATACATTTATCACTAATCATTGTATAAATGTATATAGGTTTGATGTGAATTTTCTTGTTTATCATGTTAGTAGAGGCAAACAGGATTGAAGATAAGTGGCATAGGGTGAATCAACTATTGTTTTATCAGGAATTTAAGTAGGATGATATATCGTACATCAAGAAACAATTTGAGAGAAAGTTATGAGCTCAATTTCAATATGAATGTGATTAAATTTGAGTATTTAAACACCTATTTTGGGCCTTAGGAAAAAACAATCACCTTTAGATTTTGTCATCTAAACCAATAGAGGTATGAATTCTTTTAATACCTTTACAAATGATTTCTACATAATAAAGTTGTCTCATCTCGTACTCTTAATTTTTTCATTTATGACATGTAACAAAGTTTATGGTATTATTGGTTTTAATATATAGATATATTACCATTTTTTGTTATATTGCAAATTGTAACTAAGAATGTGATTAAGAAAATACAATATTCAGGGTAGAGTTATATATTGCATCAATGTTTAGACATGTAGATAACTTTGTAAAAATCTAGTTTAAATGACATTGTTCCTAGTATGCCTTAAATGCATTTCAAAATACCTTTTTGATCTACTATGTCCAAATAATTAGGCACCCTACCTTATTTTGGAAGCCACATGCACATTGGTAATTGCTTTATTTTCTCACAAATGATATTTGTAAGTGTCACTTAAGTGAAGGGTTGCTCCATTTTGAATATGTTAGGTTTATGAAATTAAATTGATGCCATGAGATATTTAATATAATGGAGATATTAAATTCATTTCATACAAATGTTTTGATGGGGAAGTGGTTTCTATTTATTTTATATAAAATGACCAATATTCAATAGAAGTAGGTTGCTTTTATTTGAACATTATGTAAATTTGGAGTTGATGTCACTTTTATTCCCTATATAATATTAGAGTTTTGGCCCCCCAACCCAAGCCATATAAACATGAATGAGAAAACGAAGCAATTGAAGACAATCCTGTGCAAGGGAGGTAGTTAAAGGAAAAATATAATAGTCAAAATGTAAACTAAAAGTGGCCAAACTAAACCCGTGAGGGGTGATGACCAAGTAGATAGAGAGAAAAAAATGAAATGCTAGAGCAAGCACATGATTAGATCAAAATTTACATTTGAAAACCAACACTAATGAGGCATCCTCAAGGAAGATAAGAAACAACTCAACTACAAATGACACCTACAACAAGAACACTCAATGATTCATTTTAAAACCTTTTTGTATCACTCATCATCAACAAGCATCTCTTGGTTTTGAGCCATTACAACACCACTTGGGGTGCACATCATTTCAAATTTAATACCATGAATTAACACAAACTACTTCTCACCCTTTTTAACACACCACTAGCCAAGAATGACATTATATGTGCTTGTAACCTCTGGAGTGCCTTGATGATGAGAAACTGAGAGATACTTCAAGACCAAACAATGTTCTTAACAAAAGGATTAAGATCTTCAATATCCCCATTTGCTAGTTGAAGGTCCTTTTTTAGAGCACAAGTTTTTGTCTCAAAATTCAATGAGCTATGAACACAAGTCCTTTCGTGCAACTCATCAACTTTTGCATTGGCATTCTCCTTGATCTTCACAAATGTTGAGAGGAGCAAAAGGAGCTCAACCCATCTACAAATTCACATAGATGAAATCATCATTTCTAGTTAGTGCAAAATTCATCTATAATTGTCACAAACTCAAGACTTTATTTAAAATCATTGTCCAAATGTAACAACCCTCTCCTTCATATAAAAGATTTACCATGAGTTTTCACCCATCAGTTAAATAATGAAATTCAAAGTACAAGAGTTTTTTTTTTTTAGAAATAAAAGAAACATGCTACTGCATCCTATTTCCATTGAATTTATCAAAGCATTTATAAACACTTTCCAATTGAAAATACTAACATCATTTACTTTTCACATTACAATACAATGATTTCAATTAAGCTATAAACAATAACTATAAGAGATTAAGGTCAAAGATCCTTATTTGGATTCTTTTTGTCTACGAAGACTCAGCATGTTAGCTGCAAGAGGGGAAGCGTCACCTAGGTTTTTCACTTCCAACCATGGACCTAAGCAGTCCCCCACACCCCTTCCTAACTAGAAGTGGCCTTGCCCTACAACGAAGGGATTAGTTGGGAACCCTCTTGGTTTTGCCATTTGAGCTATGGTTTTGTGCCCTACTTAACTAATATTGTTGCACAACTATGGATACATTCCAACTATGTACAACATCTCTAACTAGCTAAGTATCTAGGTCACAATGAATCGACAAGTGCATGCAAAGACAATTGCACTCACTATGGCCATAGTATTTGTATCGTAGATACAATCGCTACCAAGAGAGAAGTCATTTGTTCACCCACCCTACTTGACTTGGAATGCCTTTTCTGACCTAGGGTATACTGGAATTGACTGTTCCACTTAATGGATAAACAAAAAGAACTTATAACCTAACATAACATGTCTTTCAAAAGATAACTCATCCGAGTTGATAAGATATTAGGCCTTTCTCAAATCCCATGTTACTTGGCTTAACTATCGGCCTTGGCACCTACCACTGGTTTTGGATAAACCCAAATACAAAAGGTATTTCCCCTACATAGTAGGTTGCTTGACATTCCTTTTCCAAAAAATCAACTATCTTGACCTAATTGGTCATGGTTTAATAAGGAAACTTCCTTTTCATAACACTTCTACTAGATGCAACTTGACTCAATACAAAACCCTAGAAGGGTTTGAACACCACCACCAAACAACTTTTCATTTCAAGGAAGACAATTCCATTCACAATTTATTTAGCAAAAAAAAGGAAAGGGCTATATCTCTTTGCTACAAGGGCAATCGTGCCACTTTAGCATTGAGTTGTATCTTTAATTTAATACATCTTCAAATACATTCAAGAACTTATCAAGAATTAAACTATACAAGCAACATTTAGATTACCAATATAATCAAGCCCAAAGCCTCTACTACTAAGGGGTTAGTCTCTCTATCCCAAGGAGTCTTTTCGACACAAACAAGACAAAAAGCATTCTGAAAAATAAATATTCACATAATCTTAACTCAACTGAGTAGGTATGGTGTTAAACTTTCCTTGAACTCCTGAGTTGCTCGATGTAACTATCGAATCTTTGGCACTTGCCACTTAGTTCAAGGTTCATTGAGTATAAGAGAGTACCTACTCTCATAGTTAGTTCTTGGCATTCACTTGTCGTCACAATTGACTAACTTGACCTAACTGGTCACAAGATAGTATCGAAACTTCATACACATATCTTTCCAACTAAATGATTTTCTTCTTAGTATAAAACCCTGGAAAGGTTTAACTAATCTAGGCAAAAGATGAGGTTCTCATTCCAAGAAACCATTTCAATCTCAAAAATTCTTTCAATGAAAAGTACAAGAAAATCTATTCCTTAACAAAAGGCATTCTTAATAAAAGCTAGCCTCAAGCTGAGCTCAAGACTCTTTTCCCATTACCTTAATCACAGCCTTTCAAAACATGGGTTTAAACCCTCAAGATGCAGTGACCTAGCATAAGTCATTCTTGTATTCATACTTGATCTTTATTTCTATCATTCTTATTCAAAAGATTCTCAACTGACAAGATTACCAAGCTTTATCCTTTATAATTAAAGAGAACCTTAGTACCAACAAACGATAGACTTCAAAAACCCACCTTGGCAAATCCTTTCAAGAAAAGCAATCGGGGTAAGAGAACCCCTAATTGGTTTTTCAAAGATTCAAAATATATATATGCTCTGGAAAAACTCCCAATTATTCTGGCTCGACCTAGAGGAGTCTAAGAAATCAAATGAAGAGTCGTTCTTGAGGAAGAATTACAACATATCTGCTCACAAGGTGATTCTAAAATGCATTTTCAATACCACATGAATAAGCAAATAATTTAAGGAAACCAAATAAAAATTCACATGTAAGAGAAGGCATGCATCTTTTTCGGCCCATAACTGGTTTCTTTAACCTTTCGCAATCTTTCCTGAGCAGTTTAGAACATAGAAAAATAAAGGAATATAATCTTGCCTGCTCACTGGCGTGGCTGAAGTGAACCTTCTTTGATGGTTACACTTGAATCACTACTAGCTATTGATTCTGTAACATGTCCCTCTATTATTATGAAAGATGGCGTGGCCACGTTCAAGGTTTACTACCGTGGCCAATATGGCTTCACATTAGCATCATAGACATTATGAAAGATGTCACGGCCAGTATTGGTTGATACACTGAAACTAGTAACTTTTGACACCTTCACCTTATTGGTCGTGGCCTTAAGAACAAACATAATTTCATTTCAAATACCCTCGTGCTTCTCATTTAAGAGTTGAGCTAACGCAATAAGTTCTACGGTTAGCCGTTGTGAATTACCTTATTTTATATAAAAATATTAAAGCTTTCAAGATTAATATCAACTTTATGATACAAGGTCGATGATGTTGGTTATCATGTAGCCACACTAGCGTAGTTGCCTCCTCAATGAATACTCAAATATGATCATTGTGATCGATGTCCTTGTGCAATGTCGCAATGAGAGTCATTAAGAATAAACGTTAAAAATCACACATCATACATACATGAACATACTTATATATGAGTCATTTTTGTCGCAATAACTTATGCATGCATGTATATATCCATATGTACTTGAACGCATATGTGTGTGCATTGATGCTATCTATGTCTTTGTACACACATATGTGTACATGCACACATCTATACGTATATAAGTACATATGCTTATCTTAACTCATGTATACCTATGTTCATGTATTCATTTGTATATAATAAAATAGTTCATAACCCTAAAGAGAATCATACCGAACACAAAGGTCGAGTAGGACTCATTTGACTTGGGTTGACTTATCTCCAAGAATGCTAATGACTACCTAAACACCATAGGTTTACGAAATCACTTACCGACCAAGTTGAGCTCAGATGACATTTCCTGAGGATTCATAACTTCACCTTTCTCCTAGGTGATACTCCCCCTCTTTTTTCCGGAGTTGTTAGGATTGCTCCTGCAATTTCACTGAAGAAAACAAACAAGTAGTTAGATTGGAAACCATTACCTCGTGATCATATCATTTCAATTTCATTAATCATTTGCTTCAAATAAATAGAATCATCTCATTGTGTTTCAACATATTCATGACAACAAATAATCATCATCATTTCTTTTGAATGCAATTACATAATATTGCACAATCCATCATAATATATATTTTTAGGGTTTCACAATCTCATGAATCATCATAGTAATTACCATAAAGTGAAAAGTAATTTTAGGGATCTAGTGTGGGGTGTAACACCAAACAAGCCTACTCAACAACCACTAGGAGGTAAGTGATAAGCCCACAAAGACCATTTCAAATTGGATACTTTTTCAAAATAATGGAGTCCAAACCCATCTAATTATCGAATACAACCCACTTTATCAAGTTTTTAACTATTATCCTTTCAAAATAATGGACTCCAAACCCATCTAACTTTCAAATCCAACCCATTTTATCAACTTTATGAACACGAGTCTGTTTGTAACACTCATCAACTTTTGCATTGACATACTCCTTGAGCTTCACAAACACTAAGAGGAGTAAAAGGAGCTCAACCCATCTACAAACTTGTATAGATGATATCACCATTTTTTGTTTAGTGCAAACTTTATTCTATAATCGATATAAACCCAAAACTTAAAATCATTATTTCCAAACAAGCCTACTCAACAACCACTAGGAGGTAGGTGATAGGCCCACAAAGACCATTTCAAATTGAATAGTTTTTCAAAACAATGGACTCCAAACCCATCTAATTATCGATTCCAACCCAATTTATCAACTTCCTCATTTGTGACTTGTCTTTCTTTAAGTATTTTTTCACATGACTTGACAAAATATCTTGCTTAACAAAATATCTTGCTTATTTTGGACGACCATTAAATTTTTTGATACTAACGTGTTCCCTTTAACCTTTTATATTTGAAAATAAAACAACTATAAGGAGACTAGTCCTACTAAACTACTAGGGGTTTTAAAATCCCTTTACCGTCATTATTTAACTGTTTCTTTCTCAATGCATGTCTTTAATCATCCAAACTATCTCAAAGCATTGTGCATATTCCATTTTCCTAACTAGTGGTAATCATTTTTATCCAAAATATTTGCCCTTTTTTAGTGTCTCACACTTCCTTGCTTCATTGGCCTTGTTCTTCACTTCTACCTTTGACACCTCTCTCTATGCACCATATCTCCATTTAATCTTTATTGTCTCCCATCTAAGGCCTTCTCTTATCTACCTCTAATCATTACACCCTTTCAGCTTATTTTCCTTTTTATTAGGAGATACCACACTTTTTCTAGAAGAAACATTTGAAATCTAATCCAAATATGAAATGGGGACCACTTAAGTTGAAAATTTTATTTACATGAATGTTTATAAATAAATTACAAGTACCAAAAAAATGTTTGTTTAATGATATGCTTGCCAAAAATCCTTGGAAATTTATAAAACACATTTAAGTTCAAATAGATTGAGTCACATATATCTTATGTGCTATAAGGTAAAACATTTGGGAGTAACTTAGTTATGGCTATAGAAAGATGGATGTACTAATCCCTATCCATTTGATCCATCAAGATTTGGAAGAATAAGTCCTACTCCCCCATCCTCAACATGTCACATTTTAGATGATTATGGTAATAGGGTGGTGCCATAACACCAATGACTTAGAAATACTTGTTGAATGGGTTGTCTTTGTACTTTGTAAATATTACAAGGATGAATAGAGAGTGTGAATTTTTGTGTTTGGCATAACATGTATTGTATTATTTATTATTGCATTGGATAAGAAGCTCAAATGATTGAATAGTCTCAAGGGAAACCTTATGAGTTCCGTTAAGTCCCTTGTTCATCAAAGAATGCTAGTGTTGTCTCTTCAACAACCTTGTATGGTGATCCCACAATATTGGTTTACAATTTTTGACCAAATTGGACATTGAAATAATTTTTTCTAACTAAATCTTCACTTTCGGGCACCTATAGCGGCTAAATTGTGAGGAATCTGAAGATGATGCAAACTAGTGATTTGTGACATTTTGTCTATAGATTCTAAATACATTTTTTTCAAAATTTTTGGAATTAGATTGCATTTCTTTTTCCATCTCCTTTGAAAACTAGTTTTTTTCAGTAAACAACATTTTTAAGGAGTGACACTCGTCGTATAATGCATAAATTTTTTTCCATGAAAGATAAAATTCTATTTTTTTGAATTTAGATTTCTAACTATGATATTTAATGCATCCAATTACTTTCATAGTGTTTTATTGAATATTTTTTCCTTAATCAAGTTTTGAAGTCAAACCAATTACAATTTAGACATAGGCAAACCGTATAATGTGTAACTTTTTTTGTATGTATCAAAATTCATTTTTTTTTGTTGGATCAAGGACTTTAATATCTAGTGCACTCATTTTTTCAATTTTTTTTTTATAATCTACTATTTTGCAAATGTGCTTAACAAAGAGCTTGATTTTTGGTAAAAAACCTATGTTTAATAAAGCTAAAAAAACAAATATATAATAAAACCAAAACATATTAAAATTATATTTGTTGGATAGCTTGTTCTGATGACTACCATCATCTAGTTGGGTTTGTGAATTCTCCTCCATTTTCATCCTCAACTTGAGCTTCAAAGCACAAAATTCTAGACTTTTTTGAAGCTTGAGGGGGAGAAGGGGGGTTCGAGCAAACTAGGGGGGTTCACTTGAACCCCCAGGGGTTCTAGTTTGAGTGAACCCCCTTTCCAAAAACCTTCGCTTTTGGTTTTTTTTCCAGGAATGGTGGGCCACATCATTAAATGGGTTCGCCCAAACCAAAAGTTCGTTCAAATCCCCAAAAACCAATTTTTGCATGGGGTTGTTTTTTTGCAACTTTTCCTTCCTCACTAGAATTGTAAACCACTTTTGTGGGTTTACCCTACAGTAGCTAGTAACCAAGCCATAAAAAAGCTACATTGACAATGTGCTTGTTGACATTGTCATCAAATATTCTTTTAGAATCACATATACTAAGCTCAGTACTTTCTTCATTTTGCGATGTCATAACATCATCTTACTATAAATTAATTTTGTAAACAAATTTGTATCAAGGTCCATGGAATTTGTGCCCAAATGCAAACTTACTTGCTTTGACCCTAATTAGTAGGAAGTGTGTTAACTCTTCCCAAAGTATGGAAAATGACAATTTTGGTAAATTTTGAATCTTCTAACATAATAGCTACTTTATAATTTTCTCAATATACTCACTATTGCCATTTAGTATTCCTACGTTGGCACAAAAATTTCTTGTAGTGGTGTTTTTACATGGGTCTTTTCAACAATAGTTTTTTATTTGGATACATGAATCCACTTTGGTTTGAATTCCATCAATCTCTCTAACCTGCAATGGGTGTAAGTACAATTCCTTCTCACTACAAGAAGCCTTTGAATCCT
Source organism: Sequoia sempervirens (assembly GCA_007258455.2). NCBI lineage: Eukaryota > Viridiplantae > Streptophyta > Pinopsida > Cupressales > Cupressaceae > Sequoia > Sequoia sempervirens. The sequence continues at coordinate 27,450 of VDFB02141046.1, read as the reverse complement.
TTCTTTGTTAACTTCTTATTGTTAAATCTACTATATAGTATATTGTACAATAAAGGTTGTGTTCCTTATGTTCTAACATAGGGACATTCCCTTAGTGCTAGTTCTTTTGAATAGCTCATCCTTTATTTTTTTCCTCCCTTGGCTCTATGGCTCTTTTTTATCATGTTTCCTTTTGTTTTCTAACTTGCTTTAATCTTCCTTCATTGTAGCTTAATTTTTTCCTAGAATGGTTCTTGTAATTATCTAAATTAAAAATGATTTACGTAACTAGATGTATATGTCTTTAGCCTCATCTGATGCTTCTACATACCTTTCATTAATATCCCATACAAGTAGGTCAATTCATTCTCATGCTCACCATTCTCTTTTCACACCTCTCATACTATGCTCTTCTATTGTTTCCCTTACTTTGAAATATTTCACTCCTATACAATGTGCTCTTGTTCTTCTCATTTGCAAATGATTTCTCTTTGTCTCTTTATGCACAATACACATCTAGTTCATCCTTTGGTGTAAATGATGTTGATTTCCACTCCCTTTTTCTTTATCATGACCTTCTCTTGACAACTAATATTTCCTTGTCTATTCTTCCTTTATCACTCTTATTTCCTTTTTCTATTGTGATGCACAAGTATCTTAGGGGTTGAGGAATCTTCCACAATCCAAAGAAAATTGAGATTATGTTTGTGAAGTGTGTATTTAGTGTTTTGGTTTGTACTTTGCATCTTTAAGTTTGGGAACCTAGGGAATATACTATTGTAATGAAAAGGCTAGAAGTTGAGACAATAGTGCCACATAGGAAAAAAAGTTGAACCCCACTTGTTTAAGACAACACAAATTCCTATGGAACCACACAATGTGAAACACATCACTTGGGAACTACATGCCACATAAGATTAGAGGCGTATAGTAGGATTTGGTTCATGTCTTTGAAGTTGGCTAAGTGATGAAGTTGTTCAAAGGTTGATAGGTCAAAATAGACACACCTTTTGTTGGTTATATTAGATGGTACAACATGTCATATGTGCACAAATGGTAATCAAAGGTGTTCAAGTAGTTAGATAATCAATATGTGATTATATGGGAATTGAAGTGTTGTAGGATCTTGGAGTTTAATAATACAAGTACACCTAGTGGCATTGCAAGCTAACTCTACAAATCTTGGTTCCAAATTAGACCTCAATTTTTTTGCCAAGGATTTATACCAAAGCATCTTTAGGTGGTAACTTCGAATTCACTGAGATCATTTTTTACTTCAAGAAGAACAAATAGGAAATCTTCATCTCCACCAAGGATAAGAGATAGAAATTATGTAACACCATCTCCTAGGGCTCAATCTACACCTCCATTCAATAGATTATCACAAATTACGACACCTACTGTCCAAATAAATAGAACATTGTTTCAAATGGCCACACCTAGAAATCAAATGTTTCCACCTTCAATGAGGGTAGCCTTCTTGTGTTAACCTAAAGGGATAACATACCAATGAATGCCTAGAAAAGAATTCCTTATTTCATAGTTGAGAAAACAACTACCCTAATAGAACACATTCAAGATATTCCTAATATTTGATTTTTCCATAGAATCACATAGAATGATGTGGCCATGAGACTCTTGGACACATCCTTGAAATAAAAATCCTTATAATGGTAAAAGGGTCTACATCCTAATTCTATTCACCATAGGGATGAGCTAGGTGAAAGCTCTGCACAAAGTTTGAAGATAAGAGTGATCACCTATTACTTTTGGAGCAACTAACAACAATAAAGAGAGATCCACATGAATTCATGGGAGACTTTAATTTCAAATTCCAAATTCTTGCCTTAGTAAAACCATCTCCCAACCATGTCTTTTTGTATTATCTAATAGCTTTTAATAGTGATGTAGTTTTGATGATACAATCGATGAGAGGGACAACCTTTCCATATGCATATGAAATTTCTATCATGGAGAAAAAATGTCTAATACAATTTGGAAAAATAGCCCCAAGACTATAAATGCCTCTATTATCGAAATTTCCACCATAGTAACCCACATTTATGTCTCTTTCAATTGCATCAACTAGTTAGCCATCTACATCCACTACACCTTCAAATGAGATGCATGAGGTTAAAACCTTGGTGCAAAATTTTGGTAATGAATTAGTGGTCCTGAAGAAGCAACAAGCTCAAAGCAAAAAACTTTACCAACCTTAGAATCAAAATTACCAACAAAATAGGTAGTCATATCAAGGACATAATTAATGGAATTATGCCAAGCCCTTAAATACTATCAATCCTAATGACACAAGCACATCAAATTTTCTTGTTCCAATTTAGAAAAACCTTTCCAAAGAACTTGAATGGTGTTACCCATACAATCAACTACATAACCAGGATGCATGCCAGAATGAATAATTTGTACAAAATCTAATGGTTCAAACTAAACCATCAACCTTGGGATAGCAATCTAATGCAAACCAAGCAAATCTTGCTAGGTGATATCACATGCCAAGAGACATTGCATTGGTTAATTGGCATGATGTCAACTTCCATGGTATAAACCAATTGCATGTTGGTGTCATTGCTAAGAACACAAGATCAAAGAAGAGAGTAATTGAGAGTGGAATATCTCCTACAATTGGTCAAGAATCAACTTCCAATTAACCCAAGGTGCCATGTAGGTAGGTACAATAGGTAATTCTAGTTTACAACCAAACCAGACTACTAGTAAGGGAAACAAGACACAAGAGCAACCTTTAGTCATCCAATCAACAAAGTTGGAACTTGTTCCAAAAGTTTCCTCTAAGGTTAGTCAACCTCCTTTCAATATTGTTGATAAAATGAAGAAGGATGACCTGAATGTCACCACGGGGAGGCTCTTTCCATTCCATCTTAGAGAGATTTCCTACAAGAGACATTAGAAGGACTCAATTAGTTAGGAAGTATGTCAACCAAAGAAGGAACAAAATCTCCAATCAACCTAGTGCAACCTAAAGAAGAGGGGAATTCAAGTAAAATTAGTAAGTTGCCCCCTTTTTATGTCTTTAATCATCAAAAATACATATTTCATAATTGCATGATAGACTTAGGGGCTAGTAGCTCTATTATTCCCAATAAAGTAGTTGATCTTTTGGTATTAAATATGGATCAATATCTAAGGGAGTTGTGCAATGTGATGGCACTACTTTCAAGACAGTTGGGATTGCCAAATATTTAAAGTCATATACCTCCTTGCCTCTATTTTCCATTTATTTATCTAGGGATTTCACTACCAAAACTAGTGGGTACCTATCTTTCAATTGATCCCACATGCTATTTAGAATAAGATATGGTACAAAGGTGACCATCAAAGTAGAGACAATTTCCAAAAAGCACATTGATCCCTATACTCCTAGTCCCATAAATATGAATTATGCATTGCATGATCAAGGAGAGAATTGTATTGTTCATGAGGTTGCAGCTCTTTTGGAGTTATGTGATTTCTTGTTGAATGAATGGGGAACACCTTTCTATTCATACCTATACCAAGGTATAATAAAATTTCCTAGGCACATACTACATTCATGAGGAGGATACTCATATCCCTAATCTCATGAAGGTTTAAGAAGTTTTAGAAGGTGTATGGCAATTATTTTTTGATGGTTTAAAAATTAAGAATGGTGCTAGTGCATAGGTGATGTTGGTATCTCCCACCAAGGAGAGGTATTGTTTCTCATTTAGACTTCAATTTAGATGCACTAATAATGTGGTTAAATATAAAGCCCTAATTCAATGTCTTTAGCTTGCATAGAGGAGAGAAATCAAGTCTTTGGGGAGATATGAGATGGTTTTGCACCAAATTAGAGTCCAAAGCATAGAAAAAAAAATCTACTCAATTATTATAAAAATAAGGTATGGGATCTAATAGAAGGATTTGAAGAATTCAACATCTAGACCATACCTAAAGGGAAAAATAAACATTCAAATAGACTTGCAACAATTGGAGCATAATTTGATATACCTACTCATGTTGCAAAAAAAGAAGCAATAGCATGTCAAGCTCATTGTTAGGCCTATTGTGCCAAATAACTAGACAAATCAGAAATTATATGACAATGATCAATAAATTATCAATTTTCTTCAAGATAATGCATAATTCTTTTCCAAAAATCAATCCAAGTTGCAAGATCAATGTGGAGATCAAATCATGCATCTAAATAGTAAATTTTTTCCAAAGGGTCTCATCACCCTCGAGGGGATTTTTATTTTAGATGGCTAGCTTAGGCATAAGAAAATGAACCTATCTACAAATAATGGTGACTACAAGTTAGTCACAATTGAAAAAATAAAATCTCTAAAGTTGTGGAAGGCATTTTTCAAATCTAACAATGAAATTTTCATTAAGCTTTATCAAATTTATGAAGCAAATTTTGTAAAATTTTAGTGGCTCAAAAAGGTTCTCCTTCCTAGATGGTTATTTAGGCTACAATTAGATTCTAGTTTGAGAATCTAATCAACATAAGACAACACTTACCACTAAATGGAATACATATGCTTATTGCAAGATATCTTGTGTGTTAACCAATAATAGTGCTACCTTTTAGAGGGCTATGAACATGGCCTTTTAAGTTTTATTCAAAGAATATTTGCTATTCTATCTCGATGACATAACAATTTTTTAAAACATGCAAGTGATATCTTTTGCCACCTTCAATAAGTCTTCAAGAAGTGTAGGGAATGTGGTATTTCCCTTAATACAAAAAAGTGTCTTCTCCACCAACCAAGGATAATTACTTGGATATATTGTTTCTATAGAGGCTCTAGCCATTGATCTAGAAAGAGCGGAGTCCATATTTTCCATTTCACTTCCCAACCATAAGAAATGGTTACAAATTTTCATCAAAAGAATTAATTTTGTGAGAAAATTCATTTTGAATCTTGTCGCTTTGGTAAAGCCTCTCACCACCATATTGAAAAAGAACATGGTCTTCAAATGGATGACAAAAGGGAAGGATAGTTTTGATGCAATCAAGAAATCCATTGCTTAGGCCCCTATGCTACTTAATCTTGATTATGATAAATACCTCATCCTTTACAATTTTGGAGAAGAAGCAAGCATATCAACTATCCTAACATAGTTGAATAATAACTTTGATGAACCTATTGTTTTCTTTAGTGAAGGAATCATATATTATGAGCTCAAGTATCTAGCTATATTGAAAAATAAGTCATTATTGTTAGAGCATTGAAAAAATTTAGGCATATGCTTTCTAACAATAGGATCCAATTGATGGTCCCTCATGCCAGAATTAAATATTTTTTGTTGAGTAGGGGTATTAGTGAATAAGGACTGGGTGACTCACTAAGGTGATGGAATATGATGTTGACATCACGATCATCAAGCTTGTGAGGGGAAAAGGACTATGTGAGAATTTTGTGGAAGCTAACACAAAATTCGTTCTACTATTGCAAGATGATTACCCAACTAACATTTGCCTTGAAATCCAAAATAGTTGAAAAGTATATAGATCATATTTTTGCAAATAGGCAAATACCCCTCAATTTTAGATAGAACAAAGAGAAGGTATTTCATGTTATAGTCCATTCCCTATGTCTTAGTAGATGACATACTTTTCAGAAAAGACCTCAATGGAGTGTTGTTGAGGTGCATTGAGAAAATTGGGTCAACAAAGTACTAGAGGAATTCCATGATGGTTCATTAGATGGCTATTTCTTTGTAAGGGCCACTTCTATTAAAATTGTGAGAGCTAGTTATTACTGGCTAGATCTTTTCAAGGATGCTCATATGTGGGTAAAAATTTATAAGTGTTTTTTTCTTTGGAAACCAAAGATTAGTTGTGTTGCCCCTTCATCATTCCATTCTATCCAATTAACTTGTTGGGATTAAGGTGTCTTGACCTTTGCAAACCCTATCATTAAATTGATTTTTATTTTATGTTTACTATTTATTTCCTAAGTTTTCATATCAATTTGTGGGACTTATTGGTGAGATGACATCCTACATGACAGATGATGACTATGAAAAGGTCCCTATTTTTAGGATGTTGGTGCCCACTTTGGAGGACCTATTTTATGGATTTTTTCATAAGTTTTTATGTCATGAACTATGATAGACTATAAAAAATTTATATGACAAGTTATGACAAATGGAAGATTTAGGTATAACATTTGTTATGTCAAGACTAATGAGTAATTTCAAGGTAACAATCGTGTATGTTGTAGGTGTCTTGTACATGTGAAGAGGAATCTTTTGCATGGGTATTTATACCTTTCATGTTGAGAGGATGATAATATAGCATAGTAGTTTATGAAAAATAGCCTACATTGTTGAGTATTTGATAGTTGTTGCATAGTAGGTGGAGTTGTATGCCATGTATTTCATTCCTTCTTTAATTGTATGCATGCAATTTATGGAATGGTGACGCATGGAAGACTTGGGCATCCAAATTGGTCATCCATAAATATGTGTTATGTTAGTGAATTTTTATATTACAAGTTGTTGCTTTTTTGAGACATCATCATGCTATCAAAATTACTCCATAATCATGTTGTTGTGTGAGAACTCTTGTAGATAATTTCTCTAAGATTGTATTGTAACCATCTATTGTTGCTAAATAACACAATTGAGTTGGGTGTTTTAGAGTGTGCATTTTTTCTCGAGAGTGATTTTCCACGTAATCATTATGCTATGGTATTTTGTTGTTTATCTATTTTATGCATTTAGAAAGTGCATTGATTTGAATTTGTAATTGTTTTAAGGATTTACAAAATTTGTAATTACTCTCCTACTTAGATTGGTGTAGGAAGTTGTTTCCATGCACCCAGTTTCCTTTCACACCCATTTACACAATTGGGTTTAGACTTATTGGTTTGATAAACCCACCATCCAATATTGGTCACAAATGGATTTTGAAAGACAAATTAATTCACCAAGTGGATGGAAGTTGTAGCACTAAAGGATGCTATTGAGGCTCTAGTCCTTGAATTCTTGGATGTAATCATAACCAAGTTTGGTGTTCCTTCCACCATCATATCTGACAAAGCTAAAGAATTTATGGGAGCTCAATCCAACATGTGGGTAGTCAAACACAACATTTATTGGAAGACCTCATCTAATTATTACCATCAAGGTAATGGTTTGGTCAAGTCCACAAATAAGAATTTTATTAGAATAGTCAAAAGAACTATTGAAGACAATCAAATGTTATGGTATATTTAGCTTAAGGCAACACTTTGGGTTGATAGAATTACTCCTAAGAGAGAAAGTAGTAATTTCTCATTCATGTTAATTTACGGGAGGGAAGCAAGGCTTCCATTGTCTCTAGAATTTCCATCTCTTGAGTTATCATAGCAACTAGAATTATAAAAACATGATGTCATGATAGCGAGGTTGCCTAAGCTAATATAATTAAAATAAATAAAAAATAATGCCATGCAAACTTTTCAAGCTCATTATGCACAAATCAAGAAGAATTTTGATAGAAAGGTTGTCAATAGAATGTTTTAAGAAGGAAACTTGGTGTTAAAGTCAAATGTCGAAAAAGACAAGGTTGGAAGGTATACAAAGTTTGATAACATTTGGAGTGGTCCTTATATCATCTCTAGTTGCAAAGAATCCAATGTATTCAAGCTTTCTAGGCTAGACTATGAGACTCTTCTCATCCAATTGAATGGGATACATCTTAAGCCTTGTTTTTGAGGTTATGATTCAACCATGTATATATTAATATAGATTTTATTTCTTTCCAAGAATTTTTGCTAACACTCTACATTCTTGTTAGAAGAATGGATGATCTAGATCTTTGTTGTTTCCCTCTAAGTGCATTTTGCATATGTTTTGTTTTGTCATGTTTTGAGGTTTTGCATATTCTAGTTTTTGTTAACATTTTAACTCTATTTCCCAATGGATGCTTAAGGCCTTTCGTTCTCCACGCTTAACAAGAAAAAATTCCATAGAAGTTCCCAAAATGTTGACATTCAATACCCATCTTATGACCCATTAGTTATAACTGAACTCACAGATTTTATATGGTCCATACTACTTGATTTTATTCTTTAATTTGTCTTTCTTTACTTTTCCCTTAGTCAGTCCTATGTCTCCCACACCTTGAGATCAATCCCATGTTTCCCTAGAATTGTTGAACATTAAGATCAACAAGGGTACAATTCCAAGTGACAATAGTTAAATAAATTTAATTGGTGTTCATGGAATTTGCTCAATATCAAATTGAGATAGCAAAGAGGACATACCTTAAACTCCAAGATTCAATTTATTTATTTCACAAAGTTGTCTCATTCATTTCTAACTTCATTCTCCTCCAACATTTGAGTTTTTTTCAATTTCCTTGGTATGATGTTGAATTCTATATCAATCTAATGTAAATGGTCAAAAATATGAAAACAATGATTAGAATTATCAAATTCAAATAATTTAAATAAAACTATTCAAAATCTTCAAAATAAGAAAGTAATGATTTATATTATCAAATTCAATTTAAAAAATTACAATTTCAATCTTCTACATCAATAAAAGAAGAAAAGGTGATAGATTTGTTAAACAATCATTACAATTTCCATAAAAATCATTAAAATTGTGTTTGTATGTCATAGAATGTGTAGTTGTAGGGTATAATAGAGCATGCGACTCTAAAATCATGGGATGCACATGTGTTTTAATCATTTATGGTTTCTTACTTGCTCCTAAATGCACTCACATTATACCATGAGTGAATTATAGAGTGAGCATATTATAAGTTTATACATTATAATGCAAGCACGCTATAACACAGTCATGCTACAAGTTTGGTTGTTTTCAACCATTAGGGTTGGAATTTCTTTGTCCAAGGCAAAGGATTGGACTTGCACATGTTAATACCCAAAGACATGTTTTCTACAAAATATAAAAAATGATTAAATGTCGAGTGTGTTCTCCATTAAGTTTGCACATCTTTTTATGTTGATCTACAAAAAATCCTCAATAATGAAGATTTTAATCTTTAGTTTCTTTTACTAGTGTCTTTATTTTTAAAAATATATATGTATTTTATTTTTAGTGTCATTGGTCATCCTTTCATCCAAATTTGAAATAATTATATGTTTACATTCTAGACCCTATCTATACATGTTAAAAAAATTTGACTTTTGATAATTATTAAGAAAAAAGGGGGAAGCACATTGATTTTTTATTCGTTATGATGTGTGTACACTTTGAAAATGTTAGTGTAATCACACATTAGATAATAATTAATTAATTAAATTAATTATTAGTCTAATTTATTCTCATGCACTTAAGCTAAACTTAGGAGTGCTTTTATCCTTTTAGGGTTTTTCTCCTATATAGCACTCAACCCTCATTGTAATTATTTCTTGAGCTTTCATATCTTTTGATAGTCTCGTGCTTTTGTAGCTTTTTCTTGTTGAGGAATATTACATATATTGTTTGTAGATCTCTTGCGTAGGTGTTTTTGTTCATTGTTTGATCCTATGGCTTGTGGTTTTGTGTTTTCAGAGCTCTTTACAACCATCCATGCACTTTTTCCAGATTGCTTTTTAGGTACATTTTATTTATTTTTTTGTGTTTTCACACTCTGAAAAAAAAAAACAAAAAACAAACTCACACCTAGAGTCATATGGGCATCCAATGCTCAGCCCCTAGGGGGGCTAATTTTTTTTTTTTTACAAAATAGGTAGAATCAGGAAAATCGACAAAATTTTTCTTAGGAGTATCAAAATTGGGCAAACATGATATCGTTGAAAGGTTGGTTTCAAACATTATCCAATGGTGCTAGTTTGTTATCAATTTATTGTTGTTGGTGCATTCTATAGCCTATGAATTCAGAGGTGTTGTTTTCAATCTTGAGCTTATAAATTTTGACCAGTTTCTCCATTTTTTGTGATTCCAATGGAATTGGGACCATCTTTCAAATCTCTTTATAGCCATCCATGCAATTTTTCCAAATTGCTCTCCTGATACATTTTATTCATTTTTTTTGTCTTTTCACACTCTGGTGAATTACTTGGACGTCTTAGCTACTGGGAACTTATTGTTTGTGTGGGATGACTCTTTTTTGGCCATTCTATATGTATTTCCAATATTCTATCCTATTTGGATATTTTAGACATTTTTTTCATGCACATTCCCTCTTGTAGACACACTGAGATGAAGTGCCATTTTGGTGTATTTTTTTGGGGATTTTGCACATCTTGTTGTGTCTTTTGTATTCACACTATGATATAAAGTTTCATGGGGGGTTGATGGTTGCCTTTGGTTTTCCATCACACCTTTGTCAAGTGAGTGTCCTTTCCACGAAAATAGAAAATCCTAGTGATTCTTGTCTCATGTGTGTGTGTGCCTTAGTTTGCACACTCTTTTATTTGCATGTTTCTCCTACATGCACTTCTTGTGTTAAAATTGTGAAAAAAACACAAAACCACGAGTCATAGGATCAAACAACAAACAAATATACCTTCTACACAAAAGATATGCAAATAATATATGCAATATTCCTCAACAATAAAAAGCTATAAAAGCAAGAGACTCTCAAGAAGATATGAAAGCTCGAGATATAATTACAATGAGGGTTGAGTGCTTATAAGAGTAAAACCATAAATGAGAAATGGATCAAATCATGAAAAGTGTGAACATCACATGAGATGAGACAAAATGATCTAATATTAGATCAACTAATAAATCATAAAACACCCCTAATTTTAGCTTAAGTGCATGAAAATAAATTAGACTAATAATCAATTAAAGATTAATTAATTATTAGCTAATGCATGATTACTCTAACACCCCCCCTTAAGATGAACTTGAGGAGTAGCTAAAAACCTTAAAAAAGAATGCATGATGGGTCCCAAAAAACAAGGCCATGTAAGGTACCCATGTACAAATAGATCTCTATAATATAGAGAAATAAAGAAAAACTCATAGGAAAAAATCCAGTCCAAAAAGAGATGAAATCCAAGTGAATGATTGAAGAAGCCTCCAACACAAAGTTGTCCCAAAAGATAGGAACAAATGATGAACAAAAAAGAAAACAACTAAAGCATGAAGAAGTTGCAAACACTGTTGAAGAATGGTTGTTGTAATGCAAAAACAAGAACCTCCTCTAAAACAGATGATTATCAGGATCAAGAAGAAAAGAATCTGCATGAGTGCCCCCAACAACACTACTTGAATCAGATGGAAAACAAAGGAAAACACTTGGAACTCAAAGATATATATGGAAAAGGTACCAAAGTTATGAAGAAATGATCATGTGAAAATGGAAGGTTTCCTCCAAAAATAGAAATGCAAGAGTTTCCATATGGTAAATGCTCCATCTCACCAAAATGCATGGGTAACTAGCTGTTGCATCCGCCTAGTACATAGGAACAAATATTGTATACATAACTCACTCCAATGCAAAAGCAAAGAAGCATTAGCACCAATAGTAGAACCCGCTCCCCCTCCCCCGCGTAATGCTAACAAGGGAGAGGCATGACAGGTACATTGAAACTAAATGCCATAAAGAAGTACATGAAGAAGAATCATGAACATCTGAACATGCAAACATGAAAGCACCAACACATATAAAGGGTGTGAAAACAAAATTCACACATGCATGAGGTTTTTGTCGCGGAAGGTACACTCACTTGACAAAGGTATGATGGAAAACAAAGGAAAAACATCAAACCTCCTATGAAAATTTATATCACAGTACGAGTACAATAAGACACAAATTTGATGTGTAATCCCAATAATACATACACCAAAATTTTGAGGCACTTTATTTCAATGTGTTTACATAATAAGAATGCATACAATGGGATCCCATAATATCCAAAAAAGGACTATATGCTAAAAATACAATTCTCTAACAAAAATAGAGGAAAATAGTAGAACCATGATGAGTTACATGAAAAAGCATGCACTTTTAGAAAAAATGACACCCAAAAATATGTCTGAATGTAGAAGATATGGCTTGTCAAAGTCTAAAAAACAAGAATTGAATAGCAACAACACTAAGAAAACTAAATTGTGGAAAAAGTTAGAAGCCAAAAATGAAAAAAAACCTACACCGCAAAGAGCTCGAAATTCTACCCTATTTAAAAAAAAATGCACTAAAAAATATCGTTGTATGACCAAGATATGACCTCAGGAAGATAGGGTGCAAATCTAAAAATCCCAACAGAGATGGGTTGAGTAGGGAAAAAGAAAACTCCTCCAAATTTATCAAAAACACCTCCAGAAATAGAGGCCCGCCAAATATAGTGGTGCTAGAAAAAAAAAATCCAATACAGTGCATTTATTTTGCAAAAAAAAGAAAAAATTTAGCTATTTTATTTTAAAGTTTAAAATGCCAAAAAAATATTATATTTTTTTAAAATAAAAAACATATAAAAATTCATATTTTTTAAAAGAAAAATATTAAAAACTCATATTTTTTTGAGAAAAAAATATTAAAAAAATTTATGATTTTAATAAAATTATGCTTAAAAGTTATATTAAAAAGTGTTTTTTTAAAGGGGGCTAGGGGGACCCACGACACCCTGCACAGGGCCCAAGGGCCATCACTACCATTGGCAGTGGTGATACCTTGGTACTTGCATGCAGGCGGCGGGTGTTACACCCCAAATTGTGTAATTACTATTTACTATTACTATGTAGGGTAAATGTGAATGTAATTTGTATTCTGATGGTGAATTAAATGTGCTTAAACTTTGATTTCAATGCATTATGAAGGAATATTATTTCATTTAAATGCTAGATGAAGAAATGCATATATGAGAAATGGATGGTTATTGAATTGATATTCTAACTTTGGAGATGTATTATGTATACTACACATTTTGTGAACAACTGATTGTCATGGGCATGTGTTAGTGGTCGTAGCTAAATGTTCATTCCTCCAGGCAGAGGGGAAGTATCACTCAGGAGAAGATCTTGGTCGGTAACCAGTAATGTAAACTATTTGAGCTTACACACACTCACAGTAGAATGGTTGAGCCTAGACATAGAAGTGGGAAGTTGGTAAGTCATCCCTAGTTTGACGTGTCTACATTAGTAAAGGTCTTGTTTACTATCAAGTGCATTATTGGGTGATGTTTATCTGTTTGAGCTTTTGAGACCTTCCTTTTTTTACTGTGCTTGACTGTATGGGTGAATGAGTATTGGGATATATGCATATATGCATATATATGCATATGTCAGCATATACCTATGATGGATATAATGGGATGTCCATACGAGTATGATGACATATGTATAAGATAGGTATATATGTATATAAATGTTTGTTATGATGTTTGTGAGAGTATAATCATGTGGTCGTGATCATTCAGATTAGAATGGATCGTTCGACTAACATGTTGCTATATAATATATATATACAAATACAAATACAAATACACACATAAGCATAAAAGCTTAATAGAGGAGTGTGTGTATATATATATATATTTATATATAATATATATTATTATTGTGCGTAAATATTTACCTGTTAGTATTCATTTGTATACCGAATGTGTACATACTTGATTGACTTGGGATATAAATATATATATTAGTACATATATATGCATATACATATATATATGAGGGACAGTGTAAATGCTATTTATTGACATGCATATATATATATATGTATGTATGTATGTATATGTGCATATATAAATGTGTATATTTATAACCCTATGATGTTAAGATTGGGTAATTTGATATACATGTGTGTGTATAACCACGTGTTCATAATCATTCGATATCGAATGGATTACTTGATTATCATATTGCTATATAATGTATATGCTAATACACTTGTAAGTGTTAATGCTTATTAGAGAAGTGTACATATATAAGTATATGTGTATGAATATACAAATGTATTGTTATTTACGAAATATGATAAAAATAGTTATACATTCGAATATAGAATGGGTATATATTATAAGGATAAGACTATATATATATGTAGTCGATAGGGTTATTATGTGAAAGATAACTTGCTTGTATTTATTTACATATCTATATATTCAATGTATACAATCTTAACGACATAGGATAAATATACATATATATGATAGTATATATATACAGATAAATATATATATATAAATATATCATTGATGCTATATGATGATTTATGTATGTGTGTGTGTATGTATATATATCTATTAATATTTGGTATTACATAACTATTTATATATAGATATGTTGCTTTGAAGTTGATAAACTTTAGTAAGTTTGAGGCCAATCTATTACATATACATGGGTCGTTTAATTGCATAAGCATGTTGAGGCCGAATAAAATGTATATTGGATTTGAGTAAAAGTCAAACTCTATGCTTTGAATTATGCAATATATAGAGTGTATTAGCCAATGCATTGAGTCTTAGCAATACTTAGTCAACATAAAGATTCCAACGTATTAGCATTCAAGTCTTGAGTATTAGTTGGCAATATATGCTACGTGCAAACCTTGCATAGGGAGGACGTCTTATTTGTTTGGAATTTACTATCTTAGGCAATGAATAACATCCAATTGTAAAGCTATATAAATGGATTTTGAAGTCAATTACCATGAATGACTTAGAGGTTGATAGAAGTTGCTTATGACTATGTATATAGAAGTTGAGTCTCACTCACAACGTCATGTATTATGAAACATATGTAACTCATTTTGAGTTGTCTTATATCAATACAAGCATGGACTTGGTCGACGCCTTTGATAGAGATTAAATTTGACTTAGTAAACATCTCTGCCATGATTAATATATTTTTCGATGACTTTGTCCAACGTATTTAATGTCTTAGCCGACTCATTACCAAGCCCAGTTGATGACTGCTTGTTGTTGCGAATTGGAAGTTGACTTTTTTATGGCAAAGAAAACTGTGCCAACAAGGGAGGAGTGTGGATGAATTTGGTGTCACCTTTGGAAACCCAATTGTTGTAGATGTCTATTGTTTAAATTCGAATAGAGCATATGCAGATTTGAATGAGTCTTTGTTTGTTGGCAATTTTGTAAGTCGATCTATTGATGATCTTGTTAAGTATATGCTTGTTTGATTGCCACCTTTTTATTGAGTTTCATGTGTTGATTTGCATGGAGTTTTATGTCCATTATCATGCCTAAATTATAGGCTAAAAGGTTACCAAACTGCTCTATAAATAACATAGCCATTTCATTTGAAGGGACACATCTATGTATTTCTTTTGCAAGTCTTTATATTGCATTGTTTCCTACTTTGTTTTTATTGTGAGAAAGAGAGAAAGAAATCTACTATATTTGTGAGAGAGTTGTTACTTAAGTGAAGTGAGCTATCAACTTGAGAATTAGAGATCATTGTGACATTCTAGAGAATTTGTTATCAAGTTTGTTGTTCTTGGAAAGGGTTGCATTGCTGACAAATATTTGGAAAAGCATTGATAGGCATGAGGACCTTCTTCTTTTTTATTTTACTTATGAATGATGTGTTTTCCATGTATGCTTGAGTTATCTTCTCCAGTATGTGAATTTAGAGGAATTAGAATGTATTTGAAAAGAGAATTGGAGCTTTTATGCCATTTTTATCTTGTGCTTTTAAATACTCCACAATAGGAGATGGGTGTTTATCATAGTTATTGAATACTAGTTATGATTGAACATAAGTGACACATGTTTTACACTTAGCTAAGTTATTGATTTAACTAGATTAGCTTGTGCTTACTCCTAGGATGGTTTGTCTAGTATGGGAGGGAGCTTGTGTACTTACTTGTTAAGTAGGTTATTCCAAGTAGGTTAAAAAGGTGATAGGTTATCGTTGGGATGACATATTATCTATTGAAGAAAATACCTATGCGTAGTTTAAGATGACCTTAAGTCAAATCGGCCTTGAGTAGTGTATGTGATAGATGACCCTCAGTAGAACATACTGAATGAAACACTTTGGCCAAAGTAGTGTGATGACCTTTGGCTCCACTGTCAATTCACTATGATCTAGTATTACATGCTAGTTTGAGATTGTGGGATTACAAAGTTCTAGTTATGTAGGACATAACACTATGCTCAGTTGGTTGTCATTATTGGTTACTCTACCAATGTCTTCATCGAAGGGAAGGGTTGTCTATTGAATGATAGATGTGCGGGGGACCGCAATAAGAGTCTGTGGTTAGCAGAAAAGTGCTTGAGTGATGCTTCTCCTCCATAATAGGCGACAAAAGAACTAATATTTGAAAGGAAGGATCTTGGACCGTCTTACAACTATTTGTTCTAAAGCTCATTGGAGCTATGTATGTAAATGTATGCATTCTTGTATTGTTGTAACTTGTGAAGTTATTGTAATGAAATGAAATATTTACTGTAATTTGATATAGAATCTTCTTTGTATATTCTCAATAAAGAAAGATTTTTTTTATTGCAATGGCTTGTTACATAGTTTATTTACTCGTAAAGTAAAATTTTGACATTTTTACTACATTGAAGGGTTGACATGTTATAGCAAGACCCAAGGTACCTCCCCCCCAAAATAAAATAAAATTTTAATGTGTTTTTTTAAACAACAAAAAAATTGTGATGCCTTTAAAAAGGATTTTTAATAATATTTTTATTTAATTTTTTTTAAATCATAAAAACAAGCACAAAACCATGTTATAATTGTGAAACAAGCACAAAACCACTAGCCAAAGGATCAAGCAACAAAAAAATACACCTTCGACGCAAGAGATCTGCAAACAATACATGCAATATTCCTCAACAAGAAAAAGCTACATAAGCAAGAGACTCTTAAGAAGATATGAAAGCTCGAGATATAATTACAATGAGGGTTGAGTTCTTATAAGAGAAAAATCCTAAATGAGAAAGGGATTAGTTCATGACAAGTGTCAACATCACATGAGATGAGATAAAATGATCTAATATTAACTTTACTAATAAAATTATAAAACTCCTAAGTTTAGCTTAAGTGCATGAGAATAAATTAGACTAATAATCAATTAAAGATTAATTAATTATTAGCTAATGCATGATGGGTCTTGACAAACAAGGCCATGTAAGGTACCCATGTACAAACATAAGATCTCTATAATGTGAAGAAATAGAGAAAACCTCATGGGAAAAACTCCACTCCAAAAAGAGATGAAATCCAAGTGAAGGATTGAAGAAGCCTCCAAACAAGAGTGAAGGACAAAGAAGCCTCCAACACAAGGTTGTCCCAAAAGATAGGAACAAATGATGAAAAATAAAGAACACCATTGAAGCATGAAGAAGTTGCAAACACTGTTGAAGAATGATTGTTGTAATTCCAAAACAAGAACCTCCTCTAAAACAGATGATGATCAAGATTAAGAAGACATCTACATGAGTGCCCCCAACGACACTACTCAAATTAGATGGAAAACAAAGGAAAACGCATGGAACTCGAAAATACATATGGAAAAGGTACCAAAAGTCTAAAGAAATGATCATGTGAAAATGGAAGGTTGCCTCCAAAATAGGAATACAAGAGTGTCCATATGGTAAATGCTCCATCTCATTGAAGTGCATGGGTAACTAGCCACTACATCTGCCTAGTACATAGGAACATACATTGTATACACAACTCACTCAAATGCAAAACCAAGGAAGCATTAGCACCAATAGTAGAAACCCCCATAATGCTGACAAGGGAGAGGCGTGATAGGTACACTGAAACTGAATGCCAAAAAGAAGTGCATGAAGAAGAATCATGAACATTTGAATGTGCAAAAATGAAAGTACCAACACATATAAAGGGTGTGAAAACAAAAGTCACACACGCATGAGGTTTATATCATGGAAGGGACACTCACTTGACAAAGGTATGATGGCAAACAAAGGCAAAAGATCAAAGCCCCCATGAAATTTTATAGCATAGTGCAAGTACAATAAGGCACAAATTGATGTGCAATCCCAATAATACATACACTAGAATTTTGAGGCACTTTATTTCAGTGTTTTTACATAATAAGAATGCATACAATGAGAGCCCATAATATCCAAAAAAGGATTATATGCTAAATATAAAATTCCTTGACAGAAAAAAGAGGAAACTAGTAGAACCATGATGAAGTACATGATAAAACATGCACTTTCAAAAAATGGCACCCAAAAATATGTTCGGATGTAGAATATATGGCCCGTCGAAGTCTCCAAAATGAGAACCGAACATCAACAACACTGAGAAAACTGAATTCTAAAAAAAACCAAAAGCCAAAACTGGAAAACACCTACACTGCCGTGAAGAGCTCAAAATTCTAGCCCGTTTCAAAAAACATTGCACTGGAAAATATTGTCGTATGACCAAGATATGGCCTCAGGAAGATAGGGTGCAAATCTAAAAAGCCCAATGGAGAGGGGTTGAGTAAGGCAAAAGAAAACTACATTTTTTTCAAAAACACCTCCAAAAATAGAGGCCTGCCAAATATAGTGGTGCTGGAAAAAAAAAATTCCAATACAATGCATTTATTTTACAAAAAAAAAGCAAAATTTGGCTTATTTTATTTTAAAGTTAAAAATGCCAAAAATATTATATTTTTAAAATAAAAAAAAAATATATTTTTTAAAAGAAAAAAATTTAAAAACTCATTATATTTTTGAGAAAAAATATAAAAAACTGATATGTTTTTATATATAAAATATTTTTTAAAAACTATGCTTAAAAAATTATATAAAAAGTTTTTTAGGGGCAGGGGGACCACACCACTCATCGGTTTCGTGGCGGCAATGCCTTGTATGTAGGTGGGCAAAGGTAAAAAAAATATTTTTTTAATATGTGTTTTTAAACAACAAAAAAATTGTGATGCCTTTAAAAAGGTTTTTCAATAATTTTTTTATTTGATTTTTTTTTTTTAATCGTAGAAACAAGCACAAAACCATGAGCCATGAGATCAAACAACATACAAATACACCTTCCACACAAGAGATCTGTAAACACTATATGCAATATTCCTCAACAAGTAAAAGTTATAGAAGCAAGACTCTCAAAAAGATACGAAAGCTTGAGATATATTTACAATGAGGGTTGAGAGCTTATAATAACAAAACCCTAAATGAGAAAGGGATTAGATCATGACAAGTGTCAACATCACATGAGATGAGACATAATGATCTAATATTAGCTCAACTAATAAAATATTAAAACACTCCTAAATTTAGCTTAAGTGCATGAGAATAAATTAGACTAATAATCAATTAAAGATTAATTAATTATTAGCTAATGCATGATTACTCTAACATCTTGGACTCACATAGTTTCAGTGTACTTGTCATGGCTCTCCCTTATTCAACATTATAGGGGGATTTCTACTATTGGTGCTAATGCCTCCTTGGTTTCGTGTTTTGGAGTGATCTATGTATCTAGTTTTTCTCCCTATGTACTTTCGAATGTAGTGTACATCATTGGCTAGTTACGTGCATTTTGGTGAGATGAATCATTTACCATATGGACATTCTTGTATTCCTATTTCTAGAGGTTCTTCATTTTAGCACCACATCAGTCTTCATTTGACAACTGTATATAGCTTCTCCGTGCTTCAACAATGTTCTACATGTTCCTTTTTTTCAAGACGTTTTGTTTGGAGGCTTCTTAGTCCTTCATTTTCCCTTTTCTCTTTTGGAGAGGAGTTTTCTCCCACTGTGGCTTTCTCCTTTTCTCTAGTTTTGAGATCTTTTGATTGTACATGGGTACATAACTAGGCCTTGTTTGTCAAGACCCATCATGCATTATTTTTAAATATTTTTAGCTACTCCCTAAGTTCATCTTAAGGGGGTGTTAGAGTAATCATGCATTAGCTAATAATTAATTAATCTTTAAATAATTATTAGTCTAATTTATTCTCATGCACTTAAGCTAAACTTATAGTTCTTTTATGCTTTTAGTGTTTTTCTTCATATAGCACTCCTAACCCTCATTGTAATTATCTCTTGAGTTACATATGTTTTGATAGTCTCTTGGGGTAGCTGCAAGAAGTTGGGTCCACAAAATGTTCAAAAGGTGGAAGTGTTTTTCTTGATTTTCAAAATTTGTTATTATTGGACTTAAAATTTGAAACACTTACAAATTGAATCTTTAAAAAAATCAATAATATGAAATTTAGTATTTTGAATCTAGTTTTCAAATGTGTAATTTATTCTAATACCTAGATGATACAAAATAAGTTTTAATATGCATGTATAAAAACCACTTTTTAAAAGTCAAATTTTTAGGACTATACCATGCATGTGTACGAACACCATAATTTGATTCAAATAAAAGTATTTTTGTAATTATTTTTGGGGAAAGATGTGTATTATAACGAAGATTGATGAGGATATTTTCTTATAATTTTTTTCTTAATATTTTTTTATTGGCCCTAAATGTTGGTTTTTAAAACTCTTGTGTATAAACACCATAAATTGACCTAAAATTATCATTTTTTGAATTTTATTTTTTTATTGTGTAAATAATTGTTTATAGATTGATTCCATATAATTTTTTTAACAATAAATTTAAAAAAATTAAAATTTATTAAAAAAATATGAAAACCTAACATTTCAAGTTTATGGACCAATTTACTCATAAATTAATTTAAAAATAGAAAAAATAATCCAATCATAAAAATATATATATTTGAAAACTAAACATTGTCACCTATAATGGGTTTTAATCTCATAAAACAATTTTGAAAAAAAACCCCATCAGCTATATTGTCAAAGTTAGTTTTTTTTTCTCTTGAAATTGCTATGACCTTATACTTGTAGGTCCAAGGCTAAGTTTTGGGTTTCCATGCCCTTCTGAGCCAAAATCCAAATGAAAAACATGTATTGTTAGTTTCAAAATTTTTGGAATGAGTATCCACTTTAAAATGGTACCTATTCTAAAAAATAAATGGGTAACTGTTTTAAAGCTGAAAAATGACACTTCCCTTGAATGTGGACCCAACTTCTTGCATTTACCTCTTGCTTATGTAGCTTTTTCTTGTTGAGAAATATTACATATATTGTTTGCAAATCTCTTGTGTGGAAGGTGTCTTTGTTCATTGTTTGATCCCGTGGCTCGTGGTTTTGTGGTTTTTCACAATTCTAACAAAAAAATAGAAAAAAAAATATATTTATTAAAAACTAGTAGAAAAATTAGACAAACTATATTTTGTTGGCTAATTTTTCACTAAAGTGATTTATGAAATACTTAACAAAATCAATGTTTTAGGAGGATCACACCAAACACTATGTTATTTTTTTTATAAAAGCATGAGTACTTTGTGTGCTCTCCCCATTTCAATCTATAAATCTCCACCATTTAAAAAAATAGTTTAGAAACTCGATTTTGAGCATTAAGAATCTTGTTCTTGTTGCATCAAATTTTGAGTATGGTTATCTTCAATTTCTCATCCAAGATCATTTTTTATTAATTCCAAAAAATGTGGCCACTTTTGATCTTGTTTTGGTCCCCCATTTCCATGCACATACCCATTTTCATGTATTTGAGAGGAAGTTCTATGGAATGCATGGTGATTCTTGTGAAGAAGAAGAACACATCAAGACATCAAACCATATGAACTTCCTGTAGAATTCTCAAGATTTGATAAGTCACCAAGGAAACAATTGCATGTTTGAGTTTCTTGGAAAATATGAGGTGTTGCTGAAGTATGCATTTGTAGTTGTTCATTTCTTTTGGTTGAATTCTTATAAATTATTTATAGCATATCCATTCTATACTATGTGCAATTCAGGCACTTGTTGATATTACATTATTCCACAACAATCCATGTTTCGATCTATGATTTCATACTTTGCATGCTTTCAAAAACATGTGCATGCATCAAATAAGGTTGTGCTAAGATCCTTTCTTAATTCATAAGAGATGTGATAACTATGGAGCCTAAATAAGACATTAGATCCAAAAACTTGGTGGAATTTAAGAATAAATTGGTAGTGCTCAATGATGAGTTCATCACACACAGGTTGGGTCTCATCCCACACCTCCCATTATGCAATCAAAACAAGATTATCATGTGATTGTGATTGATGTGACAATGATGCATAGTGTGACAACTATTGCTTAAATTTGACCTCATCTTCCTTGATTCTTGAGTCATTCCCGTTGATGTCGACACGTGCACCACTAACAACTATGACCTCACTGAGCAAAGGGGAATACTCTTAGTCCATCATCAACACATAGGTGTCAAACTATCAATTTAATTTCTATTAGCTTGTTAATATATTAGAAATAAAATATAAGTTTATTATCTTTGAGTCGATTTGGTAATTTATAGTAGTTTTTAGAGTCTACATCTAATGATGCTTTTAATGAAGTGAAGTTCTATAATGGAAGATTGTTATTGGTCATATAATATATTAAAATGATTTATTAGTTCTTATAAATATAGTTTACGATATAGTCTAAAATTCATGTATATTTTTCAAAATAGGGTCTATTTTCGCAAGTAATTAGTTGTGTCAAGATGATTGTCTCAATTGTAATTGGAGTGCATGATCGGTGGTACTCAACACTCCTTGTAAGAAGTTCACATCAATTGGGGGAAGATATACTATTTCCTCACAATTGATGAAATAAGTCTTAAAATCCAAAATTGCTAAGTAGCATACACATTGGAGGATGGAGGCACATGAGGATGGAGGATACTTAGCATCTTCTCATCAATCACCAATGATGGGGACACTTATCTTCTTTGGTGGCATGTTGAGATCTATTGTGGTGTGTGCTTTTATTTTCCTAATGATTGGAAATGTCACATCATCGGGGGAATATAACAACAATATTTTGTCTCGAGTGGCAGTGACAATTCCCTATGTTGTTGGGGATTGAGTGGCACGATCAACAACTATGGGCATTTCTATTCATGTGTGTTATTTTATTATGCATCCTCCTAGTGTAAAATACTGTAATGAACAAAAGCACTAGTGTAATGTAATTCCTAGATCTTGAAATGTTAGTGGTGATCCATAAAACCATATGAGGTGAAAAGAAGAGTGTGTTCCTATTTGTGTCTATGTTTGTGGTAAACCTATGTGAAAACCATGAAATTTTGATGAGAGGTGCCTTTAGTTTGAATCAAGATCATGAGCCAGAAGAGTTGGGTTTATGGCAATTGAAAGTGTTAAAGTTTGAATGAAGGAGAATATAGACATCATCGATATTATAAACTGTTTATAGGAGAGCAGCTGGCTACAGAGATCTGCCAATTGTCAAAATTCTTGGAAGTGTGGTTGGTCAGTGATGAGTTCATTGGAAGTGAAAGTGGGATAAGTTCTCATATGTAGGTGACCATGTGCAACAAGATCCAGATAACAATAATAGACCTAAAAATATGCATAAGCATATGATTCTATTTCCAATTTGTGTGATGTACTTTCTCTCCATGTTCACACTAAGGGGGGGATGTTGGAAATGTATTATTAGTGCTTAGTTTTGTTTTGGTTATGAGTTGTTTTAACAACTCACTAAGTCTAGAGTTAGTTAAAACTGTGCAAGGGATTTGTAGTCCTTTGTATATGTAATGGTTTGAAACGAGATAGACAAGAAGCACAATATTAATTCTATGTAAAACTTTTAAATGCTTCTACAATTTTTCCCCATTGACTTCATACGACCTATTAATCCCCTACCCAAAAACTTAAGGAACACTTGATTATAATAGGTATTGAATATTTAAGTAGATAGGTACAATTGAAACCAACAAATATTTGTATAACAAAGACGATAGATAGATTTATTTATGAGAACTTTATCACAAAATTTAGATGTCCATAAAATATCACCATGGAAAATACTTGATTAATTAGATTATTAAATAATTCTTGGAAATATTTATGATTAAATTATAGAAAGGGAATTACATATCATCCCTAATAAAATAGGGCAAATGAATCTTTCAACAAGATATTAGGAAAATCATTAACCAAGGTGTTATCACCCTATTTTGGTGATTCTCTTTCTCCTTTTTACCCATGCATTGTGCATGTTTCTTTGTGTTGATCCACCTCTTATAACCAATCTAAAATAGTATAATTGGGTTTCCCATTAACCGAAAGTGTTTAAGTTCCACCTTGAGTCATCCCCTATGTGCTCATATCATGTATCCAAGGTTATAAAATAAGTCTAAAAAAGCATTAAGTGTTGGGTGTGTTTGGATCATTTCCTTAAGTTCCATAAGTCATTAGAGTCTCATGCTTTTAAGTTTTTCCATCCTAGTATGCCATCCCACTCATATCCCCCTTCCCCATTTTCCTTATCAAGTTATCAAATTTCATCCTCTTATCATACATTTCCACCCAATCCAAACATCCCAATCCTTTTTCTTATAAAATTTCTCTAAATGAAGTTGTTGGACAATCAAACCCTCCTATATTGGCATACCATCCCTCCAAGATTTGATCCCAAAATTTTCTACTAAACACTTAATTTTTCATTTGCACTAGAATTTTAGACTTCTTTTTCCCATCATTCCTTTTTCTCTTTCCTCGCCAAACTATTGGAGTTCCCTTCCCTCCATAAACCTTCATAAGTCATCATTAACTCTCAATTCCTAACTCAATATTTTTTACTAAAAACACTATTGGAGTTAGAGATGTGGTCATCCTTCTACCTGGGTACTTTTTTCTTGTCATGTCCAACCCATGAAATCTATCAATTCCTTTGTATATCCTTTCAAAGTTTTAGATTTCTTCCATTCCCTTCATTTTAGTACCTGATGTAAGGTATTCCCAACTCCTAATCCCTAATTCTTCTACCATCCTGAGCCCCAACTCCTAGATTTCATTCATCTTCTTCTTGTTCCATAGTTACCCATGAGCCCAAGATCTTGACACAACTTCCCTTTTCCTCAGATGTGAAAGCTCCATGGAAAATCTAGACCCTTACTCTAAAGTTCTAGGTGCAAGGCCCACTATGAATTTTGATACTTGCTAAATTATTATTTCCTTGTTAGAGTTCAAACTTTTGAGAGAACCCCAAACCCATTCACCAATTTATAGGTTCCAATTCCACCCAAAACTTTGATTCATATGTCTTTCTTTCCACTACTCCCTTTCCTCTCCAAGTCCTTGTTCTAATTTATATTTTTATCCTAGAGCTTGATATCTCAATGTGTTCTATCAAACCTTACTCTTAGAAGAATCATTCACCAACCCTTCATATCCATTGTTCCAGGTCCCTCCTAACTCATAATCCCCAACCCATTATTCTTGGAGCCTCAAACCTCCATGTGAGGTATGCACCTCTAAATTTATTCCAAATTTCTTGTTCCATCTTATCCTTGAGGTATGTGCCTCTAAATTTATTCTAAATTTCTTCCATCCTATCCCTTGATTTATAATGTCTTATTCATTCATTTCCTATGATATGCTAGTAAATTCCCCCTACACCTACAAACTTGGTTCCAAGGTTCTTTTTGGACTCGATATCTTTCTAAATGGCCTATAGCACTCTAAAACCCTTGGAGTGTGGTCCCACCTACCACAAATTCTTCCTAGGCCACTATCAATGACCCAATATTATGCAAAAACCTTCTGAATTATATTTTCCCAGCCAAAAATGACTATTCATCTAAATCAACATATATTCACACATTTTAGAATGTTGACAATATTTTTAATACTCACAAGATCTTCCTCAACTTGTACTCCATAACCAATGGCAACATTAATGATGATATCGCCTATGAATTAAGGAAGAACATTCCCACATACTTCCCAATACATCCAAGTGAATTTATAGAGTGATTTGTAGCACAAGTTAAGGAAAATGATGCCTAATAGGCACACAGGTCCTCTACAATATATTATTTTATGGTTTTGTACATTAATTATGGACCTTGTAATATCTCTTAAGAGGAGTAAAAGAATTTAGAATGCAATTTTATAGGATGGAAAAATAGAGAAGTGAGTAGTTACATAGCCAACAAGAAGAAGGTATTGCAGGATGCCCTAGGGTTTCATGTTTCTAGTTTTGGGTAAGGTAATTTTGAAGTTTTATTGATGTGGTTTTGTTTGAAATATGTAATAGAACCATTATAACTGTGAATAATGAATGTAACTAGAATAGTTAACATTTTTTAGTGTCTCCAGGAATCTTCTATATATTGTATTGATGATATTTGATTATTTGGTCAACACAAAGGCCATAAAACCATTCCAAATATTTTGTAATGTATCTTCTATAGATCAATAAAGAAATATATCTAGGTTTATTGAAAGATTATTAAGTAGAATTAGATAAAGTTTTGTAGCTTTTGTTATTTATTCAATTGTATGTGTAGAACCTTGTTTATGTGTACATTTGAGTAAATATAGTCTCTGGTTGTATCTTGATTAAGGTATCCCATTTAGTTTTAGTTTTTATATTTTAAATATAAATCCAATACTTTGTTCCAATTGGATATAGGAATTGGTCAATAGCTTATTCCCCATTTCATCACTTCAACACATTAAAACAAACCAAACATTATATAGTCATTTTTAGTGGTGTTTTTCTTCCCAACTTTCATGTATAAGAGTATAATGGTAATTGGGTTCACATATCCATATTTTAAACATTTTTCCTAGTAAGTCAAGTTTATTCTATAAAGGTGCTACTATGGTTTGTTCAAACTATCACATAGGTATGTTGTGACAACTAGAATAAGGGTACACTATGCATTGAGTATGGTTTGAAAAAGTAAACTATTCATCCTATAATGTTAGATAACTTAGATCCTTAAGGAAATCCCCTTACTCTTGTAGAACCAAAAGTGGAGGTCCTACCCACCTAAGTAAGCAATTCTTAGTTTCCCATTTTGAGCATAAGTTTTGTGATTTTGGACCTACAACTCATATCACCAAAAAAATAGTGTTGTCATTAGGGACATATATCTTGTTGGCGTATGTCAAAAGGCTTCCAACTCAAAATGGCATTGTTAATGGGTTAAATAGAATTTAAGACTCAGTTGCAAAGGAAAAAAAAATGATTAGTTCATTGGCCTTGAAGATAAAGTTTGATTCAAGGATTTCCTCTTTTAAAAGAGGCAGTGGCTCTACTATCTAGAAAAAAAAATTCTATTGTACCTTACTATTGTTAGTGTTTCAAGAACACATATCAAGCCTACAATTGTTTCTTTTCAAATGAAAGCTTGTTTTCTTCTTATCTTTGGTGGAATTATTTATTTCATGGTAAAGAAACAATTAGTTTGTATACCTCTATTTTTCCTTGCATGGTGGTGTGTGATGAGTCATGGCTAACTATTATGTATTTAATACCCTTTTGAATTTCCTTCAAATTATGCACCAAATAATTATTTTAAGCCAATTGTCTATGACTATATTGGTGATGCTTCCTCATTCTATTCATATGGCCCTACATCATGTGAGAACCCATGTTAAGATTTACAAGAATCCATATAGAATAATATGCAAGAAATAAATAAAATTTCTAAAATGAAAGACGAATATGATGAGAAAATCAAGCTATTGTAGTATAATGTATACCTTGTTACTACAAAAAAATAGG